>WIGO01000111.1:0-124256 GCA_014235945.1 Colletotrichum plurivorum
CATACACTGACGAGCATGGCCAACCTGGCGTCGACATTTTGGAACCAAGGCCGATGGAAGGAGGCCGAGGAGCTGGACGTGCGGGTGATGGAGACGAGTTTGAGGATGCTTGGAGAGGAGCATCCCTCGACGCTGACGAGCATGGGCAATCTGGCGTCGACGTACAGGAACCAAGGCCGATGGAAGGAGGCCGAGGAGCTGGAGGTGCGGGTGAGGGAGACGAGGAAGAGGGTGCTTGGAGAGGAGCATCCCTCGACGCTGACGAGTATGCATAATCTGGCCTTCACATGGAAAGATCTGGAAAGATGGGAAGATGCGATGCAACTGCTACAAGACTGTGTTCGCCGGAGAGAGAACGTTCTTGGTGCGGAACATCCAGACACCATGTCTTCCGCATCAGCTCTGTCGGACTGGGAGCTAGATTTTGGGAAAACTAGCCATAAGTTTACATAATACTCTCAGACATTAGATGCTTCTACATAGTCACAGAGAGTTATAATAAATAGTTACAGTGCAAGAGTTAGTTTGGAAGGTAACAACTTTTGCCATCGAGATGCACCCTCTTGTTCGTATCGTAGAGGGATGCGCCGCCTTCTACATAATTAGTTGATTCCGAGAATTAGTCATTGCCCAAATCGCCTTCCACATTCCCATTGATATAGAGCTTTAACCACCAGGGAAAGCTTGTTTTAACGTCGTATAATAGGCACAGAAGACCAAGTAAAGAAGCGGTGATCGCGAAAGTGTGGTCGGTGTTGGACCCATAGAACCCTTAATGCCGTTTTAATTTAAAGAGAAGAGAAGAGAAGACAGGACGAGGGCCCAGCAGCTATTAGACTGGATGGGACCCTGCCGCCTACAAGCAAGCCGTTTCTGGCTGTCCCATCATTTGCTGCGTCCATTTCTGGCTCTCGGATTCTGGCCTCGTTAACGCCTGCGCCCTGAGTACTTGCTCGCTACGGGCGTCGGCTGCTAAGCTGCATGAGCTGTGGCTCCACACCACCACCACTAAACATGTTAAGTACGAAATCCCGCGAAACCCATTACGCCTTTTACTGTAAGCAGGTTTACTTTAGACTTGATTTACGGTTAAAACGTACCATCATCATTCGTAATTTGAAAAAAACGGTAACTATAGGTCCAGACAATTCTGTTCTTAGTCATTTGGAGCGGCACTTCCTTACCTGCATGTTTCTACTAGCACTTCATGCCAGCAAAAATGTCTATTGAAGCACTCAATCCAGTCTGGGAGGCGATCAAGACCGCCATTACCACCTTCCCTCAATATCTTCGGCTGAGATTCTGTCATCTCCAAGTTCATCCGTGCCAAGTATCACCAAGACACTTGTAGCGGTGAAGAAATGAGGAGCGTGGCTAAAGTAACACGAGACATCTAGACCCTGACTTCAGGTAGAAACTGAGACTCTGGGGTGTGTCATATAACCGTGAAACCTGACAGAATGAGACCTCGAGTGGACTTGTAAGTTTGAGTTATTTGTCTCATGCTTACATGGCAACATGGCAAGCGGGTGACAAAAGCCAGAGACACTATCTGCTGCTGAAGATATCTGTCTTGAACTGATTCATATAGCAAGCACGGTATAGTTGTTGGGAATTTGATGTGGTATTTCAGGTGTTCTGGCTCTTTTGTCACCCGCTTGGGTGGTCTCCCGTGTTCAAGACACAATCAACACCAGACCAAGATGGTGACTCTGGACTCGAGGCAGAACAGAGACCTCGGTCCTGGTCGAGCTGAATGATCATGTAGAGCTGAAAGGTCGTCAAACCTGTGTTCTCATCACTCCTGACAAGGTTTCCCGACAGTTCCAGGACAGATATAAAACCTCATGTCCGCATGTCTCTACGAGTTGTGGTTCCCTCGACACCCAACCTGTCCAGAAAACACTCTCCACATCCAACATGAAGTCCTCCGTCGGCGTGCTTCTCAGCCTGTTCTCCCTGGCCAGCCTCGGCGCCGCCGACTGCCATGGCGACAACTGCGCCCGCGCCGTCACCGGCACCGGCCCACACAAAACTGTAGACATCACCTCCCGCAGGTCGGACTGCTCATTCTTCATGCGCACGACGGTCACCCCGGAACCCTTGTAAGACTACTCATCTGAACACCAGCCGTACCTCGTACCTTACCCCAGCAGCACCGCAACAGTCACCGAGACCGTCTACACCGACCAGCCCCCTCGACCCCCTCGGTCCACGCGCCTCGCCACGCCCAGCCCGGCCACAACCTTCTCGGTTGCCATCCCTGGCTACGCCTCCGCCTGCGTCAACGCCGGCGAGTACTCCTCCGCCTGCAGCTGCTGGGGCATAACCGCCACGGTGACCACCCTCCCGCGGCCCACGATCACAGCCACCACGACCACATACGTCAACGTGGGCTGCAAGATGCCCGCCTACTGCCCCATGGAGAAAGTCAACAAGTACCGCTGCGGCAGGCGCGGGTGGTGCACATGCCTGCGCGAGGCGGTCGTCAATGGCCAGCGCCCGCAGAGCCTCTGCGTTCGGGACGCGCCTTGCACGGAGGTGAAGGAGTGCAGGACGTCGAGGGACTGCGACGAGGGGCAGGGGTGTGTTGTGAACCATTGTTGTGAGGAAAGGGGGCCGAGGATTTGTCTCGTGTATGCGCCTAGGGCTTGTGAGAACGCGTCTCGTCCGAGGGCTATCTTCGAGAGGAGGGCTGAAGCGTTGTCTCTAGCGAGCGACGGAGGGTTTGAGAAGTGTACGGCGTTTGGGTGTGGCCAAGTCTGAAGGGAGGCAGCGAGACCAGGGACGAGATGAGGAGGGAGGCTCGAGGTTGGAGCCTTAGATAGCAAACCGAGCAAGATGTGCCGAATACAACAGTCATTGAGTTTCATCTTACCACCATCCAGACTCACCTCCCTTTCCACCGCACCCGGCTCGCGTACTGCGCAAACCTCACGACCTCCTCCTGCTCCAGCAGCAGCTCGACGGTGTAGTAATACCTCGCCAGCTCCTCGTGGCCAGCGAACCGGTGCACGAACGAGTGGCACAGCCGGCAAAGCCACGCCACGTTCCCAAGCTCGTCCTGGCGGTGCCACCCGCGCTTGACGACTTTCTCGTGCACCATGCGCGGGATGAGGTGGTGGTACGTCAGCCCGATCCAGTCGCGGCCGCACAGCTCGCAGCCCTCAGCGTCGGCCCTCGTCGAGCGCGGCGGGGGCGGGGGAGCGGTAAGCGCGGAGATGTACTCGCTCAGCACGGGGGCGAGGAACTCATGCGCGCCTTGCTGGTCTGGGTTGATTATGCCGTAGGCCTCGAGGGAGTCGGACACGGAGGGGGAGAGCGTCGGCAGGAGGTCGGCGACGTCGGACCCGGTCAACGGGAGCGAGAACCAGGATTGCAGGTCGGGGTCGGCGGTGTAGGCTGCGTGGGTTAAAGTTCTGAGGTCTTCTGGGAACGATTCAAAGGCCTCGGAGGCGAGGTAGGAGCTGAATTCGATCATGTCGTCCGCGTCTGCGGCGGCAGTATCATCCGTCTTTTCATTTTCATCCTTAGATTTGGCCGAGGCGGCCTTGGTCTTTTTGCTGCGCTTCTTAGGCTTGGATGCCGGCTTTGTGATGCGTTCTACTATGGCCGCTGAGAGGCAGTCCCGAAAAGTCTCAAATTGCGGTGTTTTTTCCATTGCGAATACTCCAATGTTGAGATGCGTGTTGAGAAGTGTGAGATAAGAAGCGAAGTGAGATGAGAATAGATGACGTTACCAGTTTTTGGGGGGTGTTTCAGTGAGTTTAGCGCCTAAGTGCCGCTGGCGCGCTTATATGCTCCCGCCGTCAGTGAGGCGGGTCGGGCCGTCACGACTTCCCCAAAACATGCGTTCGGACGACGGCCAACATCTGACTAGACCGGCCAAACAGAAGATTCCACGATACCAACGTTGGCCATCCTGACTCACCGGCGAGGAAACAAAAGACGGCAAAGAAACAAAAGAAGATGGCGCCTGGCCAGACCAGGACAGTGATCGCCTTCGACTTGTACGGGACGCTAGGTCCTGTCAACAGACTCTCGCCGGAAGAGGCCCACCTTCAGCAATGACATGGTACCAAAAACACCAAAAAGACATACAACACCAGGTATTCGCTGGTCGTCACCGACCCAACTACTAATCCGGCCCTCATTGGCTTATCTATGGGAGAGCGGACGGGATCCCGAGTTTTCCAATGGGTATGGTCGTATGTGACGGTGTTTGGCCATGGATCTGACTATCAAGTCATGACAGTGCCGCTAGCCCGACTGGTCACCGCCGAGAAGTGCCACCTACTCCCAACAGCGACGACAGCGACGACGACGATACGGGAAACCATTTTGGGTCTCCATCAGGCGGCTATCGACATCGTCCGGGACGTTGAAGAATACGTGGACAAGGACGGACGTCACTGGACTTCTTCAAGCCCCAAAACCAAACAGTCAGGAAACACAACCAAAACTATCTGGTTCCAGCGGATGACGTTCTACTGGCCTCGTTCGGCCAATGTTCGAAGAATGTCCGTCGAAATCGATTTCAATTTCGACCCGCGGACTCGGTTCAAGCATCAATCGAGAGGAGTCGAAGCGTGCAACGTTGAGACTTGGCGGCCACTTGATAACGGACAAGTGGTCACTGTACACGCGGAACGCTTAGAGGATCTCCCTGATCCTGAGATTCTTGACCTGCAGGCGAAGTTGATCACCGCCTGGGCGCTTACTGCCGGGGCCGACCCTCCAAAGTACCCGTTCGCCGAATATGACGATGACTTAGAGCAGCTTCAGTCAGTCTTAGACGGGAAACCTTTCTTCGACGCGGGGAGTATCTCCAAGAGGAGCCGGAACGACTATCGTTCTGAACTCAAGTAGAAACCCCTGATCCCTTCGATGCGGGATACTCTTCTGTTTCCTCAGATGAGGCTGGGGAACGATAACTGAGCTCAGGCTCTGGTAGTGACTCGGAAAATGTCTGGCCAGCAACCGAGAATCATACTGGGCCGCTCAAATCAATAGCAGCTGGAAAGGCGCTACATATAGGGCCATTCCGGATCTTCGAAAAGCCCTAGCAGTCAGTTGGTCGAATTTTGTGGGTGATCGGGGTGCCGTGTGGGCTTGCGAACATGTCAATAAGTTGCTCAGTAATGATGCATCATGGCCTAAGCATATATCAATGAATAAATATGTCGTGATAAAAGTGTCCATTAATGTGGTGTTGACCCCCTCGGGCTGATGGCGGTTGTCTTAGTGGGGGCTTCGAGGGACTGCTCTGGGTCAGTCGGTCGTTAATTTGCTTTGGGTAGACCATTTGCAGAACCTTGGGCTGCCCTCGGCATTATCAGCCACTGTACGGATAGATGCTAGTAGATATAGTGGTGAACCTCACTGGCGCCGCCGTGAGATACTCACTGAGACACCAGCATTCGCGTTGAGACCCGCAATGTTTGGTCACATTTGCACCTGGCATGTAGGCATGTGCACTGCCACTCTAGGCACATCAGCGGTTGTGTAACCCAAGGCTACATCTGGTTGGGCGACAACTGTTGCTTACCAGCTGAGGAGTATGTATAGCCCCGATCGTGTTGTCGGGCGTTTCGATGGGCAGACTCGGGGCTTCTGATAAGGCTGGGAGCAGCAGAAACAAAACTCATTCCATGCCCATACTTCCTATTTTTCTCATCATTCTTGCCTATCAACCAACCCAGCACCA
Organism: Colletotrichum plurivorum; assembly: GCA_014235945.1. Classification (NCBI taxonomy): domain Eukaryota; kingdom Fungi; phylum Ascomycota; class Sordariomycetes; order Glomerellales; family Glomerellaceae; genus Colletotrichum; species Colletotrichum plurivorum. The sequence goes on from WIGO01000111.1 coordinate 5,708, forward strand.
TCGCTAGCGAGCGAGGCATTATGGCAACAAACGGATACGATCCGGTGCAACAGGCGTTCGAGAGCGCAAAGCGAGACTTCAAGTCCAACTTGAAGCAAGAGGAGCTATACCGTCAAATACTGGAAACAACCTCTATCGAGCAGGTATACGATGCCACGGATAAACTCCAGAACGAACAGGCGAAGACGGGCCACCTCCGCAACCTATCTAAGATCGATGTCTATATGTGCCGACTGAGGGAGTATGCTGGCGTAGTAGAGGTCTTCGTCCAGGTTCAACCGGATATTCTAGCGCTCATCTGGGGCCTGATTAAGCTGCTTCTCCAGTGTTGCGGAGAAATTTGATCATTTCTGACTGCTGTCACAGGTACGGAAGAATCTTTGACAAGGTCAATAGAACAGACACCTTGAGGAAAAAAGCCAGGAGGATTCTCGGGTGGATCAGCTGCGCTCCATCGCCCCTCACTAGGCGGGAGATTGAGCATGCCTTGTTTATTGATCCAGAAGATACCGACGGAGAAGCCCGAGTGGTTTCTGTCCTGGACGTGGTTCGGGTTTGTGGGCCGATTCTTGAAGTGGTAGACGACTATGTCCAATTCGTTCACTTCACTGCCAAAGAGTAGGTTCTCGTACTCTTCCGAGAGGGTACAAGATCAGGTCTAACATTCATAGGTATATTCTCCACGAGAAGACATCCGATCGCATTGTTTTATCGACTGCGACGCTGAGTTTGACCGAATGCTGCGTTACTTATCTTTGTCAGGCACATCACGATCCGGAGCTATCGGCCGAAGAAGTCGGCTTCAACCTCCGTGCTGGAGCCTATAGATTCCACGACTTTGCATCCTTATTTTGGCTCGAGCTACTCAGGCGATTTCTAGTCTTGAACGAAACAACCGAGTTGCCAGAAGACCTGCTGGGCGGCTTGGAGAATCTCTACGAAGAACGATATCGTTTGGAAACCCAGGCCAGCGCCGAAAGTCAGGGTTCAAAGGGAGAATTTGGGATCATGGACCCACAGCAGGCTCACTTGCAACACATGTTAAAGAGCGTGTCAGGGTTCCAGAAGATAGCTGACAATGCCGACTATCATCTCGGCAGAGGTACGCACAAATCCAGTTTCCTAACATTCGCGGCCCCCCGGCTTACAGATGGCAGAGACACGCTGGATTCACCTGGATCCATTAACGACCTCCCGCATATCAATTGGCATCTATAATCAACTGGATAGCCTTCTCTGCTCCAGGGCAAACCACGAACCTCGCTGTTCATGCTCAACCATTCGGCATCACTGCGGGCCAAGACCATTCAAGTGTGGCTTCTTACACTGCCAGTCACGTCGCCATGGCTTCGGGACTAGGCACACTCGAAACAATCACGAGAAGCATCACAAGCAACCTTGGAAATGTGACGTTCCCGGGTGTGAGTACGCAAGCACCGGATTCCTGACACGTAAATGGAGAGATTACCATCTACAGAGCGACCACCAGCCGGAAGGGACCACAAACGCCGGCTTACTTGGCGATCCAGACGAAGACGAAATCCAGCCGCTTTTATTCGATCTGGTAGGGAGTAACAATTTAGAAGCGGTTAAAGCACTGTCACCACGTCTCGAGCAGCTCCCATGCTCAGTGAGAGAAGAGCTAGTCGCTCAGGCAGCTGCATATGGATCGTCTTCTATGCTCGATCTACTTTGGGTAAACCTGTGGGGCAACGAGTATAATTCGTATGTCTTCAACAGAACCCAAAATGTATGTGTCGCGGCTGTAAAAACAGAAAACGTCAGCTCGTCAAAATGTTTGATTGCCAGAATGCAGACTCGCAAGCATGATCGTTTCGATTATGAACGGGGATTCGAACTTTTGCTTGAAGTCGTAATTTCCGAATCGAAGGAAATGTATGACATGTGGAAAGCAGTTATCCCCTCTCTTCTTAGAGATGACGTCTATCTTGAGTACAGAGTGAGCACTCTGGAAAACTTCACATCCAAAAAGACCTTCAGAGCAACTGGCAACAAGCCAGGCAGAGAGCACATTCTATTGTTGTTTTGGAGGGATATGGGAATACTAAAACTGCTTAGTCGCCAAAGCAAGGGACGTGCGCTGGTCAATATTGCAAGCACGACATGCTCGATTAGTCTGGCACAGGCACTCCTGGACGCTGGGGCTGAAGTCGACTTCAAGCTGAGAGACAGCTACTGTACACCTCTACAGTACGCCGCGAGAAATAAGACAGAGGCAGCTAGACTCATGGAGTTCTTCCTCTCCGTTGGGGCCAACCCCAAAACTTCTTCCAATCGTAGGAAGCTTGAAGATGAAGAAGGAGTCAGGCAAATTTCAACGTAGCTGGGTATGTCGTGGGAAGAACTAGTTGAGAATACGAAGGCCAACCGCGAGACCAAGAAGGGTTGATCTATAGCTGTAGCTAGAATGGAGCGTGCTGTATTATAAGATGTAGTATCAAGTTGGAAAACTTGATCTGTGTGCCCATCCTCCAATAAGCAGGACAGGTACATAAATTTGTCTGTTTTAGATGTTCTTTTGATAAGTAAAATCAGGAGTGTTATAGTAATATAAATATACTGACGCAAAACCATACTCAACCCGCTAGACCTTTGATAAATTGTCACGTTTTCTAAGGAAATGTTGGAGTTTCTAAAGGGTGTTCAGTTGCGGTATTCAGGTAAGATTTCAAGAGGAAAGCGTTACCTCCCATCTTTCACCATCCACATCCTTCTGGCCAACATCGTTTGAGTTTAAAGACCGGGCGATAAGCCTAAGCTTTTCATTCTGCATCCATTGTACGTACTGATTTGGTTTAGTATCTTAGCAGTGAAACGGTTCAAAAAGGTTGTAGAAGCCTACCTCCTCGATTGAGCCAAGAGCCACATATCTGGTGGCTGTGACGTGTTTCGACTGTCCAATTCTGTGCACACGAGTAATTGCTTGCGTTTCCACCGTCGGGTTCCAGTGTGGTTCTAGCAGATGAACGAAGTTTGCCACTGTCAGGTCAATGCTATCGGTTTTGTTTCCTTTTTAGCAAAGCAGTGTAATGATAGAATGATCAGTCAAGCTTACCCTTCACCAGCGATGCCAATAGTTGCAAGTAAAACAGTATAGCTTTGGTCTTGGGTAAAGCGGTGGATCGCGGTGCTTCTGCTCTGCAAAGACATCTCGCCATCTATTCTCTCGTAGCGGAATCCCTTGCTACATAAAGCTTTCTGGGTAAGGTCAAGCATTTTCTTCCAGTAGCTGAAAATGACACTATATTTAATGAATAATTAGCGGTATCAAAGTGTGCGAAGACGTAGTGAATGAAGACACTGTACCTCTTTATCGGAGTTTTCACCATCTCCCGTTGATTTTCCGCCTGTTCTCGAGTCAGAGTCCGTATCAAGGCATCTATCTTGCTTGAAGATGAATTGTCAGCCCCAAATCGATATGGGCTGGCGACATCAGTTTCTGTTATTGCCTCTGCGGAAGGCTTGGGGAATGAAACGTTCATGTCCGCATCGTTACTCTCTCTCTTCAGTGCACACATTGCGCAAATAGGTGTAGACTCAGATAGATGTTCAGGGGCTTCTTCAAGATCTTCCTTGCATATGGCACAAGTCTTCGAGAGTGATTTCATCAATCGCCAGTCGACGAGCTTACTTTTCTGGCTCTCCAGGCTTTGGCAGCAGCGACAGGTAGCAGACCTTCGTGGTTGCAAATAAGTCGAAGAAGGTTGAGAAGTGACAGCATATTCGCATCTTTCTGTTGTCCAGGTAGGTTGCTGCTGGGTCTTTGCTGCCAGAAACCAGAAGCAATTGCAGCCGCCTGCAGCTGCAAAAACTCGTACAACTTGCGTTCCGACTGACGCAAATCAACATGCTCGATTCTTTCCTGATAGGTCGTGAGCCCCAAAGAATGGCCCAGAACCTTCTTCGTCCGGCGTAAACTGGTAGCTCGCACGAGTAGTTGAAGTCGATTCCAGCTGCTGTGTTGTTTGTTTTCCTGTTGAATAGGATTTGCTATCCATAAGTCGAATTGAGCTTTGTTGACGAAGGGCGCAACTCCAATGAAGCTTAGCAATGCACCGTAATTGTCAAGTGAGTTTTGAATCGGAGTTCCTGTGAGACACCAACGTCGCCGGGCTTGGATCCGACATGCTGCTTTTGATTTCATCGTGTTTCGATTCCCGATATGATGTGCTGCACATATCAAAACTTAAGCTCCAACCCTATTTCCCTATCACTGAAGATGCAAGATGTGCAACATACCCTCATCAAGTACAACTCGAAGCCATTTCACACCGTAGAGAGGGCCTTCAGATGGAAACTCAGATCTCATTGTTTCGTATGTCGTCAAGACAATGTCGTTCTGTTGAAAATTCGATGCCACGACTTGTCTGTCAGAGCCGTGGTAGACAGCTACTTTGATTTGGCCCGGGAATATGTGCCTATGATCTCCGCTCAGTTTATCTGAAGGCCTTCGATGCAGACCAAACTCACTTTCGAATCTGATCTTCCCAGTTGGTTATTGCTAAAGGGAAAAGAATCATTAGTATTGACCCTGTTCCGCGATGAGCTGGGCAAAAGCTACAGCCGACAGAGCTTACTTGACTTTGGGGTTACGATGAGAGTTGACAAAGATTGTTCCTTGTCTTCCGCAGTCCTATTATTATTATACGAATCAATCGACCAACAAATGAGAGACAGGATGCTCAACGTCTTTCCAAGTACCATTTCCTGAGATTTGATGTTAATGCCTCTTTCGTTTCACGGGGGTGGCAGGTAGTATTTCTTACGTCGGCAAGGATACCTCCACGTGCTACGCACGGATAACTGTCCGTTTGTGCTGTGATTCTATGGCGATAACTGTGGATTCGGTGTCGGAATTTAGCTTCAATTTTCAGGAAAGCCCCCCAAGAAAGAAAACTAACGTCGGAGTGCCGTCATAGAGGGTGACTCGCTCCCATATAGACGGGAACTGGGGATTCTCAATAACTCCCAGTTCCTTTTCACTCATCATCATAAGGGCGGTCAGTTGATGTCTGCTACGGTTAGCATGAGATTGATAAGTTTTGATGTGATGGTCTTACGGTTTCAGGGATGAGCGAAGCCGAGGACTTGCAGTCGCCGTGGGCGTGATGCCTTCGTCATATGCACCGTCGAAGATTCGCAATAATCGAGCCTTATTCGTCTCGTCCAGAATCCCCGCAGTTTTTGCGTCTGTATCGTTCGAACAAGAAATCTGTAGCTCTTCCAGCTGTGGCATGCCGGCTCCCGGACGCGCGAGGTAGTGTGGATTGAAGTACGCAACATTCACGTTCAACTCGTTAGCCGACGGGTGCTGGAAGTACAAGCCTGCATCCGATAACAGCTTCCCAATCTCGGAGGACTCTTCCATGGTTCCGTAAACGATGATACAGAGGAGGAATTGCGAATTCTTTCGGTAGCTGACGGTGTCGTTGACCTTCTTCCGAGAAACTGTTGTTTCTCTTTGGGGCTCTGGTGTGCTTAGTGTCGCGGTGATTTTGGTTGTGTATCCCGTTAGCAGCTTGCTTAGCGCAGGCACGGTGACAATGCCAGCGTATTCGTTTGATTCTTCGAAGTAGAGCATCGAAAGACCTTCAAAGGGTTTCAAACGAACGGGAACGGCTGGTGTGCCCTGCTCTAGAGCTAAGGATGTCGTCACGCTGGTATTAATCTTTGATTTCTCCGAGTTAGAGCCTTTAGATTCTTCAGACACATGAGATTTTCGTCATACTTACAACTTCGAAGCAGGTGTCACAGCGAGAGTCGAACCCATAAAGGTGAATAGCTCCAACAGTGTTAGTCTCTTTGGCGTCGCCTGGGGTGTCGATAGACGTAGGATCTCGTTGAGTCTGTTGTGAGCCGAGGCTTTCTGGTTCATTCGGCTCAAGGGGAGAGTCCGTTGGCGGCGAATTTTGGATCGCTTGTAGTTAAGCGTTATCGTCCACTCCATCCAACTCGATCTTGATCTCACCATCGAATCCAACTCCCCCGACAGCGGGAGAGCTCACATCACTCTGGATGTTGCTCCACGATGTCCCGAAGTTGCTGAGTAGATGCTCTCCATGGTTCCAGGTGTCAGAAGCCCCGATGGAAGCATCGTTGATTTGCCGACTGTCATATTGTGCGGATGCGTCACCGACAATCGAGAAAGAATCATGTTATTCCCAGGATGACCATTCAGTTGTGACTGGGCCATTCAAATCCGTCTCCAGATACTCCACCGGGGGTGTTTGGTAAGGCTCGGTAGCATCAGGCTGCAGCAGGTGAGAAATACAGGGCCTCTTCCAATCCTGGGCAGTTTCGTCTTCATAACCAGCAGGCAGATTTCGCTTCTCGGACGGACCCGGAGCTGTAGCGTCCGCTTCGATTCCCATGGGGCCGGATGCATGAGGAGCAGGACGAGGAGAAGCGATTCAAGGGTCAAGTTGTGAATGAGTGCCGTGGCATTGAGTGGAATCAAAATCAATTCTCTCGTGTTTGCCTTGCCCTGGCACAGCCACTCATTCGCAGCGGTGAGCCGCCTGATTCTGATCTGGTGTGGCCGGTAGATGAACTGATAGGCTGTAAAAACACCACGCTCTAAGCCTCGACAGACTGCGAGCTGACTGCGCCATCCGCCAGCAACGAGGGAACGCGGCTCATAACGGGCCGCTGCTTGACACCCCCAAAACCAACTTAACAAGACTGCTCTGGACGAAGAAGTTTCCGCCCGCCAGCAAGTCCACGCTGAAGCCGATATCAAAGTCAAGCTGCGCACCGAGGACTATCCAAGGCTGATTTATACTCTAGAGGGCTCTATAGTGCTCCGTCTAGAGCCCTCTGCATAGAGCCCTGTATCTAAAGTCACCCTCGGAGAGATCTCAGTAAATCGAATATTCGCAAAATAGTTGCTGTTTCCCCCTCTACAACGAAACCGATTGTGCTGGTTACAGCAACAATTGGAGGCAGCTGCATATCCGCAGTGACTGGAGCCATACTAATTAGTTGGTGGCGGTACTGGTGTTAGTGCAGCGACGGCTGTGTGTTGACTCAGTTTGGGGAGGGCCTATTAAAGTAGCTAAAGACTGTTCTAGAGAAGCAGATTGAACTGTCTGGATTTGCTTGTATGTTGCGGCAACTACGTCTCTAAAAGATTATTACAGTTCAAAACATTCATAACTAATGTCAACCACATCACTGTCTCTATAGATTATAGTTTTTGTGTTATGCGATGACGAGTGAACTATAACTACCGCCTATCTTGACGGGGTGCTGGGGCTATTTTGACTGGGTGTCCTACTTGTGTACCCATGATATCCGTGCTATATAGTGCTCACTAGGATCTCTGAGAATTTTAAAGCAACAAACCAACGACAGTGACGGTGATAGTGACGACGACGACGACAGCAACAACCGCTGCAGCAGTCTGGTTAAGTAGGAAAGAAATTTAGATAGGCGGGCTCTTTGAAAATCACCTCAACCATCTCAACTAGGGGAAAAGAACCAAGCGATTTACTGCGGGAAACTTACCAGGAGAAACCCGTGGTTATCAGTTGCAAACGAGATCAACGGCGCAGACGAAGAAGTCCCCTCGCATCCTTAAGATACCTTGGAAACAAGCGCTGCGGTGTCGTTGCCCGCCGGCAGCTAGTTCTCGAAAGTCGAGCTGAAGATGCAGTAGTACGCGCTGTTGTACAGAGCGGTGCCAAAGGTCTGTACAGTGGGCCGCGGCCTCTAAGGCTACTTGAAATTCGCGCTGGAAGGCATTTGCATAGGAGAGTAGAGTAGTTAATCAAAATAATACACCAATTGAGCTCTGCATGACATGAGAGGCCCTTCGATTCTGACATCGATCACTTGGTGAATCTACGGCTGGAATTGGGTGCCGCGCCATGTATTTAAGCATCAAGGTTCACAGAGCCACAGCGTTGGAGGAAGCCTAGTGACTGGCGGGCCCGAAAGACCCGTTACGCATGCCCAGTCGGCCATAGTCAAAGGTCTTAATCTACGTAGACGAAACACTCCTTCACAGTCGACCTGCCGTCTCCCAGGTTCAGATGTTTTGTTTGCCGTTTCCCAAACGTTTCCAATGTCTGCATACACGTAATAATTCCGGGCGGAGTAACGTCCGCTTAGCCGCTGCGCGAGTCGTCGTCCTTGTAGCTTTGGACGAGGTGGACCAGGTTGACCACCATCTCGGAGAATTTGGCTGCATCCGGGGGGAAGCGGGCACTGATGTAATTGTACTCTGGGTCTTCCACCACAAACCTGCAAGAACATTTCAGCGAGCAATCTTATCAGGGTTCAAACACGGTACCTACGGTTGGTTGGGAATCCATCGACTCTTGAACTGGCTTGGGTCCTTGAGGGCCCTCTTCATCTGCAGGCTGTCAAAAGCCGTTCCACTAAAAGTGAAGAAGACGGGACAACCAACTGAATCCTCGACGTTCTCGCTGCCGGCTCCGTACGTCTTGTAATAGTCTCCGAGGAACAGCTTGGTCCCGTGGTAGGACAACGATTCGAAACATGCTGGCAACGCCGTGGACGTGCAGTGATACAGGACGCTGTTGCCGTCGGTGCCCAGGCTGTTGCACAACAACAATGGGCCGTGGCAAATGGCTGCCACGATCTTCTTTCCTGGCTTCTTCGTTTTTGGAAAGAAATCAGCCATGAGCTTCTGGGCCGTGGCCGAGTCCATCAACTGTCGAACGCTCTTGTCATGGCCACCCGGGATGTGCACCACGTCAAAGTCGTCGAGGGTGAAGCCGGGGGCGGTCCACGACAGCGGGTTCTGCATCTCCGGAGACTCGGTCATAGCATTGTAGACCTTGAGAGTCGTGCTCGCAGCACCCTGTTCGGCACGACGTCAGGCCAGTTCGGATCACACTACCATTGGACAAACACAACTCGGAGACGGTACCGATTGGACGGGTGTGGACGGTAGGTGGGAGGGAGCTTGGAGCCCGTACCAGCAGCTTCTGAGAGACACCCTCGAGCATCCTGCTGTCGCACCGGGGCGTTTTGCCCGTTTCGGTAGCAAACTTTACATCGAATCCTGCGTCCTTGAAGGTCTGATAGGGAACAGCAACTTCTGTTGGAGGGTTCACGGATTAGCTTTACGGTTCGTGACGCGGATGCGGTAATAGGGTGGAGCGGAGAGGGGACGTTGTGGTGGTAAGCCCGCTGCAGCGCAAGGAACCTCTGGCTTGGGACGGAGGAGTTTGTGGAGTTTGTAGTGGGCAGCGGGGGCGGAGACGGGACTTGGCGGGGGAGGACGGGGCAGGCAGGGAGGGACAAGGACGAGAACAAGAACAAGCTGACCTGTGGGATCATGGCCGTAGTCGGCCATGATGATCAGGACCTTGGCCATCGCGATATCGTGTTCGAGCTTTTGAGGTGTAGATGGTGTTCGTCGGCTGACGATGAGGAGTAATACCTGCGTTGACCGGATGTGTTCATGGCGGGATTCGGATTCGAGTCGTTTGGAGGTCGCACAATGATACACACAGGGAGGCACGAGGGATCCGCGCTGATGCCCGGATCAATGAGTCCGTCTGCTGTCGTTGGTGCCGACTCGCCGGAACGGGAATGACACCATGAGGCATGAGGGAAGGGATGCGGGTGCATGCCGGTCGTGGGGGAAGAGAAACATCAGGTCAGCATTTCTATACACAGATGGCCTAAGATTGAGATAGTGAGGTAGGTACCTAGAGGTACTGTGCTTTGGTAGGCTCAAAGTGGGCAGACAGGCGAGGCAGGTGGTACCGTGCCACCACCAATTGCCTGTGCGAGAGCACTGAAGGACCCTGAGTTTCGAATGCCGACATTGGACGACGGGCCCTAAAGTCGCCTACGAGTTCGCCAAGCGCTCTCCGCTGGGCGCACTAACGCAACGGGATCCGTGGGGAGCGGATCCTGGCTCGACGTCATTTGTACCACATTTTCCCGCACCCCAAATCTTGTTCTTCCTTCTTCATCTCTCCCGTCCTCCACTGCACTGCTGCAAGCTGCCCTGTTCTCGCCGATCATGTCTGACCACGATGGAGCACTTCTTGCGACCTGACTTGCTGACCAGGTCAACCGAACGGCATTCTGCCATCAAGATCCAGGCCACCCCGGGCTTGTCGAGACCACCCAAAGACCACTTGCGCGACTAATAAGAGAGGGCACTCGAGAGTCAAGCTTTCCCCGTCCCCGTCCGCATGACATCGTCGCCGTCTTGGCCCCGTCAGTCCCGGCACCCAGTCCGACCCATCTGCCCATCCTGTCCTCTTCGCGGTGCGTCCCCGCCGGTTTACGCAACCAAAAGCACCTTGGCCTCCCCGGCCCAGTCGCCTGGACGAGCGTGAAGCAAGCGCAAGCGCGTCTCATCCCTGCCACGACACTACCGGCAACACTACCGGCAACTCGGAACGCTGACCTGGGCCTACATAAGACCATTATGACCCGCCAGCGCAGATGGTGACGACAGCCCTGGATAGGGCTGCTGCCATATATCTCTTGGTGGCTGCTTCTCCCCCATCTTTGACCGTTATTGACCATATCGAAAACAATTTCTTCTTCGAACGCCAGTCCTAACCCATAATGAAGCTCTCAACGACTCAAGAAAACATGCTCGTCGGCGATCTCCAATCAGATCAGGTCCAGCTTGGTGGCACCTACGTCGACGCCGTTGAGGATGTTTCCGAGGAGTTGTCTAACATGAAGGATCTCCTACCACTCGTTAAGCTCCTCGCCCTTGTCTACAAGGTCGACTCTCCGGGTCTGTCCGAGGAACACCGCATGAACACCCTCATGAGGACGCTCTCCGGAGATGGCCTCGGCAAGACGACAACCGACAAACACCCCGAGGGGTTCACGAGGGACGAGATTGTCCATTCTTTCGGCAGGTTTCTAAGCCCTGTTCTCAACGGACTGACCGGCCTCGGAGACTTTGAGAAGGCCGTCGGTGCCGGCGAGGACCCCGCGGGCTTCCGGCAGTTTTGGGCACTGGATGATCGGAACCTGCTGGGTGACGCCGTCTCGGGCAGCGGAGCGCTCGCCGCGACGACAGAGGCCGAGATACCGTTTCTCGAAACGTTTGTCGAGGACAAGACCCGTCGGCTGGCCCTCACGCAGGACCACGGCTCTCTCGTGCTAGTCCCCCGCGACACCAAGCCGGGCGACGAGGTGTGGATGATGTCGCGTGGCGATTCCCTTGTTGTTATCCGTCGAGAGGAGCAGCAGGAGACCCTGTCGACAGACATCAGCGTCCTTGGCGAAGCATACAGCCATGGGCTGGCCCGGGGGAAGACACCCAAAAGCTGCAAGCAAGTCTACAACAACACGGAGTTTCTGACATCTTCTGTTGCTGTTGGCCTCGCAGGCGCCGTGCCGAGGTGATTGCATCGGCTTCGTCCAGACGAATCCACCCAACTGTTTTTGGAGGCAGCATTGCAGCCGACACCGCGGAGGATTCAACGCGGGTCTTGCATTACCGCGACACCCTTCAGGGTTCATCTGTCGGGCAACTTGTCCCGAACGGCCAAAAGAACTTGAAGAGCTTGTTCACGAAAACCTCGCAGAGATATTCCGAAACGAGAGACTTTGAAAGACCCGAGACTTTTGTATAGATACTCAATCTTTGGCAGGCCGATAGAGAGAAAGAATGTGGAGAGGTGAATGCGAACTCCCGCAAGCTACCTAAGGTTAGAGGTTTGTTGCGTTTATCGGATTTAGCGTCATCGTTTTGCACTGAGCTGGAGTAGCAATATCAAGGAGGCATTATTAGATACCACCCCAAGGAAGGAAGAATAAAAGACGGCTTTCGCAGGCTTCGGATACATTATTGGCACCGCAAAGCAAACATTGCTCAACCCCAATCCAGTCAGTCGTATTGAATGGTGGCAGCCTAAAGTCAAGGTGTCCATAGATGCTGACGCTTCTACCCACTAGCGTCATTAGTTGTCCCCATCACGGCGCTCCTGAGCTGATCTTTGCGGGCTTTCTGATTCGCCCCCCACAGCGAGTGCTAGGGTCCGAAATCCTGAGCTACAGGGGCTTCCCGTGATATTTCAACATGGTTCATCCAGACTTTCGGGAGGCGACCCGCCCCGTCTGACGGCCTCGTTCAAACTTTCCGGTCTTTCCGCCAATTCCAACTTCGTTTGTCGTGACGAAAGGCGTCTGAACTTCGTCCGCGTGCGATCAAGTGCTAGACGCGGCAGCAGAGTTGTCAAGCGCGTTCCACAGCGGCTCTCACGGGCATCTGCAGGTCTGCCAGCCGCGAGCCGACGTCGACTGATCCTTCTGCATTGAGCTCTCACAGCCCTTGATCCATCCTCGCAACAATGGACGGCATCCTCCTCATGCTCCTCAAGTCCGCCGCGGCGGTCGTCCTTGTGACCGTCGGGGGCTCGGTTCTCTACTTCTTCAAGCTGCTCTTCCGCCACCGCGGCAAGATGGCTGATCTGAAGAAGCAAGGGCTGGTGAGTACTTCCGTCCGATCCAAGGCTTCGACTGACACACCACAGCCCGTCGTGCCTCACTCGTTCCTCTTCGGGAACCTGCTCGAGGCCAAAAAGGCCTTCGACAGCCTCCCCCCGGGCGTCCACGCTAACTACGTCCTGGCGAAGCTGGCCGAGTCCCACCCCAACGGCGCCTTCTACATGGACACATGGCCCATGGCCGACCCGATGCTGGTCGTCACGGACCCGGAGATGGCCAACCAGGCCGTCTACCACCCCGTGGCAGGCTCCCAGAAGCCCCCGATGCTCGTCGGCTGGTTCCATCCCATCACGGGCGGGCCGAGCCAGTTCGACACCAACGGCCGGACGTGGAAGCAGCTCTCGACGCTGTTCAGCCCGAGCTTCAGCGGGACTAACATCACGGCGGTCACGCCCGTCATGATCGACGCGATTGGGGTCTTTGTCGACCGCCTGAGGGAGCAGACGCGCAAGGGGGAGGCGTTCCAGATGGAGCCGCTCGTGCTGGACCTCATCACCGACATCATCGGCGAGGTGCTGCTCAACATGCGCCTCGGCACGCAGCGCGCCGCGCACCCGCTCGCGGAGGCGATGAAGGGCCAGCTGCGGCTGAAGTTCACCTCGCACAAGCCCGAGAACGTGCTGGCGGGCGTGGACCCGTTTCTGTGGTTTCGGACCTGGAACGGCGGCCGGGTGCTGGACAACCACATCAAGGATCAGGTCCACTCACGATTTAAATTGTTGAAGGAGAAGAAGGCGCGCGGCGAGAACAAGGACGAGGAGTTCCAGTCTGTTCTTGATAGTGCGATCGAGGCGTGGCTCGAGCGGCCGGAGAACGCGGGGAAGCAAGGGTTGGACGCGGATTACCTGCGTGTTGTTACTCGCAACATGCGCATGTTCTTCTTCGCGGGGAACGACTCCACCGCGGCGGCGATTTCGTACTGCTTCCACAACATATACACCCGTCCCGAGGTGCTCGCCAAGATCCGCGCCGAGCACGACGGGGTCCTAGGCACAGACATAAACTCCGCCCCCGCGAAGATCCTCGAGAACCCGAGCCTGCTCAACGCGCTGCCGTATACCAACGCCTGCATCAAGGAGTCGATGCGCCTGTTCCCCCCCGCCGGCGGTATCCGCCAGGGCGCGCCGGATCTGGTCTTACGGGACGCCGAGGGCAACGCGTACCCCACGGACGGCATCGCCGTGACCATCCTCCACTGGGTCGTCGGGCGGAACCCCCGCTACTGGCCGCGGCCGGACGAGTTCATCCCCGAGAGGTGGCTGGTCACCGACGAGGAGCACGAGCTGTACCCCCCGAAAGGCGGCTGGCGCGTGTTCGAGCACGGGCCGAGGCTGTGCACGGGTCAGCAGCTCGTCATGAAGGAGGTTCGCGCGGTGCTGGCGTGCGTCGTGAGGGAGTTTGATGTTCAGGATTGCTACGCCGAGATGGACGCCGAGGACGGCGGGCCGGGGATCGACTTGAGCGGGCTGGGCGGGCAGAGGGCCTTCCTGGTCGAGTCCGGGGCTGCGCATCCCACGGACGGGTATCCGTGCCGGATTAAAGCGAGCGGGTACGCCGGGGGGAAGTGACACTCGGGGGATGGTTGAATTTAGTAGTTGATGGGAGAAGTTCATGTTCGATGCCCTGTTGTAGTAGTAATAAGACACTGCGGCTCAGCTTGCAGCTGCAGTGTCACACCGAATGTCTTAGCCAAGTAATTCTCTGCCAACGTTGACTCTCGCACCATTGCCCGGAATTGGCGTCATCTTGACATTTCTAACGCAGCCCTGATTCTTACGACGACTGGATTTGAGAACACCGCGCGCGACATGCCTACTCTGGTAGGATTATTCACAATGCCAAAGCACACGAATTAGTCACAACTCGTCCCGTAGGACTGTCTACCGATGACGAAAAAGTCCCAAGACCCCCTCCGTAAGCACACAGCCGCCCATCCCGAACCTCGACCAATGACTCCCATCCACCAAATCGGTTGACAAAAACGCAGCGCATACTCGTGGGACGTGTCACCACGTTTCGTCCGGTCATCAGATGAACCGGCTGGCCAACCGTCCTCTTTGACGCGGCACGTTTTATTCGCCGCTCCGCCCGATCCCCTTGGGGGGGGAAAAATCCAATCCTTCGGTTCCCGCTTGCGCAGGATTCCTACAACGCAGGGATGGGACGTGGCTTGTGCTAGGGGATGCGGCTAAGACGGGATTCTGCCCTGCGCCATCGGACGTTGGCTGAAAAAAATAATAGGGAGATGCCTAATGAAACCTCTTTGTTGTCACGCTCAGCTCGCGATCAAAGCGCCCACGGGTCTTCCGAGATTCCCGGGGTCATTCTTCAGTTGAGGAAATGTCAAGTAGCACGATTCACTGGGTCGGCGATGTAATGCGTCTCAACAGATGTTGTATGAACGTCTCTAGCGAGGGTGTCCTATGAACAAGTTGCCACCCCGGGATCGTGATCCCCATCCCCTTCCTGCGTTCCATCCCCCCTTTTTATCCTTCCATCGTCAAACGCCGCGTCCATGTGGTATAATGTAAAGCAGATAGAAAAGATATACGAGCCATCCAGCTCGGACCAAAGAAGAAAAAGAAGAATGTTAAAATTTGGAAGGAAAAAAAAAATCAAATCATGGGTATATCCATTCCCCCTTTTTGAAAACCTCCCGCCGGAAAATCACGTCATTGACTCCGCTTCCTCTTGCGCTCAAAGTCGCCGCCGGTCGTGATGTCCGACTCCTCGATCTCAATCCTCGGCGGCGTCATGCGGGACGAGGACGCGGACGAGTCGTACGGCGTGTTCTGGGGCCCGGTGCTGTCGTCGCTGTCCTGCCTCCTGTGTCCTAGCAGGGCCTGCCTGTCGCCGCGCCCGGTCGCGTCGTCCTCGTCCATCTCCGGCACCGCAACCAGGACGTGGGAGCTGCCCCAGCTCGGGGCGCGTCCCATGCTCTCCCGCGTGACGATCTTGCTGGTCGCCACGGACCCGCTGCCGACGAAGCTGTCGCTGCGTCCGAGGTTGTCGCTGCCGGGGCTGCCGGCCCAGCCGAACTCGCTGGTCATGGCGCGCTCGATCATGTAGCGGTCGAACTGCGTATCTCGCTCGTTGTTGTATTGAGAAGGCGTGCGTTGGAGAGGCTTCGGCTCGAATTCCTGCTGCTGCTGCTGCTGCTGCTGTTGCTGCTGTTGCTGTTGCGCCATCGTTTGGTTGGGGCTGCTGTTTCCACTCTTGACTGACGAAGTCGAAATGCGTCGAAGGGAGCGGTCGCCAAGGCTCAGCCCGCCGATGGAGAGGCGGCTGTTGTAGGACGTGTTCTGTTCGAGGTCGTTGAAGCCATACGGCTTGTGGTTGACGGGGTAGTGGTAGTCGTCGTACTTGGCAAGGCGGCGGTATGTTTGGATCGAGTAGAAGCCCGGGACGAAGATGAGAAGACTGGACGAGGTAAGCTTTGGTTGTGCACACACAGGGGTGGGAAGACATACAGGAGGAAGCAGTCAAGGCCGAGGCCGACCACCGAGTAGTGGCTATCCTTCCTCTGGACAAAGACGACGACGTCCAAGGCCAAGGTGGCCGTGGAGCAGGTAACCTTGAGAACGTGGGTGAAGATCATCGTCCATGGTGTCAGGGTCTCGCACGCCAGCCTGTACACCTCGTAGATCGTGGACAGAAGGCAGACCAAGGAGAAGCCGATGTTGACAGACTCCCATCTGAAGAAGAGTCAGCACGGGCCATCGTGAAGAAAGGAAGCATAAACTTACACGACCTCAACCATAGGGAACATGCCCTTCGTCTCCTCCTCCGTCTCCCAGTTCTTGAGGGTATCTGACAGGCGCCACGAGAAGAGGCCGATGATGGTGAGGAGGACCAACAGCTGAAGGATCCAGAAAGGAATCAATAGCGCCATGCGCCATCGTGCCCTGTCGAACTGGGCTTGTTGGCGGTGCAGAACCATGTTGGTTTGTTGGTGGTAATCTGTTCCCGGGGAGCGTTGTTGTTGGCACCGTAGAAGTTGTCTTGGATGGGCTGGTTGGAAGACGCAAAGCAGGTCACAAGCTGTTATATGCAGACTCCGTCAACAAACAAACAAGTGACGGCAGGGGGGTTGGATCGGAGCCGGGCCCGGGAAAGCGCGTGGGGGAGTCTTGAGCGAGGCTGTGATGAGGCGAGCCCACATTGTCAGAACTCTGTTCAGGGGTGCGGTTGCTATATATAAAATCACATCACCCAGAACGCTGGGACATCTGAAATGGGTAAGAGGAGCCCATCGCCAGGCTGCAGCGCACCGGACGGCACTAGGCCCTGTGTAGAAGAACCCGATCCCAGGCCCGCCTCTACCTCTGGGCTGTTCAGTCGAGCCAGCCCAGCCGGAGCTTAGGGTGGCCGCCCTGTATCTTGTTCTTTGAAAGCGGTGAAAATGAACAGCCACAATGGTGCTATTGGACGGGCAAGCTCAGGTTCCCGCCAAAAAAAGCCCTCCCCTGTCAGCCTAGCCCGGCCAAAGCCAATGGCGGAGGGCGTGACATGGTCCCTGGGATGCCCCAGAGAATGACGGGAGCAACGGGATTTGCTAAATGTTCGTTGGTGCCTCGAAGGGGGAAGACTGCCAGGGGCAGCTCGGGGTTGAGGGAAATTAAACGCCCTCTCGCCAGCATTCACGCCTGCGCGGCTCCCTTCCGTCGAGCGCAGCAACGCAGGGCCGGGCAACGTGATCGAATAACGAATGGAATGGGAGCCAGGCCGCGGCACTGTAACCCGTCGGATGGCGTTTGCGGCTGAGACTTTGCCCAGCGGTATCGGTCAGTGTAAACTGGCTGGCCAACCGCATCTGGCTATCAGCACATGTTTTCCTCTCCACGCCTGGGAGAGGGAGACGGCCGGCCGAAGGGCAAGTCAGGCACGCCTTTGCTGACGACAGGCAGCTCACATCGTTCGTTGGCGGTTGGCCATGCGCAGTGCCATCCAAACAAAGACAGGGTCGTCGCAGATATGGCCGAAAAAGGACTTTGGGTCGAGGCGGTCGGCAGTGCCAAGCTTCGCAGCTTGCAGCCTGCAGCCTGCAGCATCTACCATCTGCCCCGGCCGGCTGGTCGCTTAAACCGGCCCATATCGGACAAAACGGGCAACGCGGATCCCACAGTTGCGGCTCTCCAAGGCTGCGGGTCGAGTGGAGGAGGGTCGAGCAGATCGAAGGTTGGCCCTGGTCATCTCGCTACGCGCTTGTCGTCTTCCTGAAGGATCGCACGTCGACAAATATGAGACGCGCTTGTGGTGGCTGCGCAGGCAAAATTCATCAAGAGTCGCTCCACAGCGAATCCCCCGCGTGGAAACCCATTGGGAAATTGTGTCATTCTGCGGCACAGGTGTCGACTCTGAGGCGCCGCGCCGCGCCGGGCGCTGGGCGCTGTTGGGAGAAGGGTTCGTTGGTGGTGGATGTGGGCAAACATGTCGAGTGGACGCTGGTGCCGGGCCCGGCTCTGAGCTGGGCATCTTGATGATGTGGTGAGGTCCCGCTTGGCACCCCATGAGAGAGAAACGGCATTCTCCCCCCCCCCCCCCAGCAGGGCTGACGGTGGAGAAAGCAGTCGAATGAGGCCTAGCTCGGGACTAATTTGAGCATCATTGCTGTGCTGACGCCAGGGACAAGAGACATCGTCTGGTCCCTGCCTCTCCTCCGTCCAGTTTCCGTTAGAGGTGTTGGATCATGGATGGCACACCAGATGGTGCGGTACCCGCCCTTTGGTGCGTTGTCTTGCATGCGTGCGTACCCTATCGTGGCAGTGAGTCGATACTATGCAGGGCCGCGGTGCCCAGCTGACGAGAGCGATGGTTTGCGTGACTTTCTCGCGGCTGTCGGTGGGAAAGGTGAGGTGTGGTGAGGTTAGCTCGGCTCGGCGAGACTGGTTACGACGAGCTTAATCGAGGGCGGTCACCCACACGGTTGCATCGGCTGTGACGCTGTAGCCAAAGGGACGGGTCAACGTCCCATTGTTTGTGTCCACGGTGCAGTGGAGGGCAGGGGAGTCGGAGCATTTGTTGGCGTAGGTTGAAACTACTATGTAGGTGCCCGTCGGCGTTGAGGTGGGCAACTGGCGGCGGGCGGTGGCAGGCCTGAGGCCAGGCAAAGCAAACACTGTATGGGTGCCTGAGGACTAAATCTATGGGGCACTGTGCGATGACAGGTTTGGCGCGCTGTGCTGGCAGGGAACGTGGGCCCGAGCTCTTGGCGCGTCCTTCGTCTCTTCCTGCCTGTTCCTAGTTTTGAGGATTTGCTCTATCGAAATCCACATCGTCGCTCATAATTACCGGGTCTCGTCCATAAGACTCCTCCTTTCTTTTTGATGCGGAAGCTCACGGATCCGATGCTGGTCGCACAGGAACTCGATTCGTCTCAACATGAGGCCAACCCGAAGAACACAGGATCGGCATAAGATCTCGAGGTCCACAGCTACTAATAGGACGACGAATCCGTCCGTACGCAAGACCGACCTGAGGGGCGCTTGAAGGAATCGCTGCCTCACCAAACTGGGCCCTAAAAGTCGTGGACGGCGGTAAATATCCGAAGTCTGAGGCGCGGAGTCCGTTCGCCCGTCCGTCCCGTCGACGTCAAAAATGTCAAAAGTCCAAAGTGGCATCACCTCCGCCGGGGACCTTTTGTCGGATCGACCGTCCGCGAACAACTCTGAAGTTCCCAACGACCCAGATCAACGGAATGCAACGCCCATGGTCGTTCCACGCTCTCTTCTCGGGCGCAGGACCCAACGCGGCCGAAACATCAGACACAAACTCTAATGGCCGTCCCCGAATGATCGTCGTCTTTTCTTGTGGGTTTCCAGGGTAATAGGGGCACGCGGTGAAGACTGAAGAGCGCATCCTTGGAACTTTGTCGCAGGGAGCTTGGCCGTAGGGGACGTTGGCGTTGCAAAGATCCAACCGGCCAACAGAGGCATTGGCAGCGCCTCCAGGCTGCAGGTTTCGACCGGCAAAATATGACAAACGCGTTGGATGAAAAAGATCCAGAACCAGGCAGTCGCATCTGCGTTGCCCCGTCACTCGGCGGGCCCCTGATCCTTCTGAGGCAGGCTGGAGCCGCTAGAAAGATGATGAATCGTGGCTGAGCGCGTCCAAACAGGAAGACCTCATCACCTCGTGGGCCCCTTCGAAGCGACCCGATTTTTGCTTCTTGAATTTTCCGCATCTTACCTGCCCCCTGCCGCTGCCCACTTCCGGTGGATTCTCCGCGTTTAAGCTTACAAGCAAGTCTGTCCTGGCTTTATTACCCGGATCCTGAAGACTTCAGAAATAGCAACCAGTCGGAACTTGTTCTCGACGCACACGCAAGGTCGAAAACCCGCCTGTCCCCCGAGTCATTTTGACGTGTTGGAGGGCGAGTGACAGAAATCAAAACGCATTGATGACATGCAGCGCGTGGTTCAATGCGTGACATAGGCTTTCAGCTCCAGGGACCATGAAGTTCGGTGAGGAAAAAAAGCTGGCATTTCACACACAACAAAAAGCCGTGTGCTAGTGCCAGCCGAGTTGTATTTCGAAATAATTATCTGCCTCAGAGGGCTTGGGGGTAATCTGTCACCCTCTCTCCGTGTCGAATCCGATTCCCGGATCAAAATGAATAAAAGCCAATATCGTTTCATTGATGCCTATGTCGCCTGTGTTCCCATCCCGGTATTATCGCCAGATTGTGAGATAGCAGGCGGTCTTTTGTATTTGTATAGTCGCTGGTTCGTAAAGCGGTTTATCAGGCCAATTTGTATCGTCCACCTTTAGTCGAAGATTTCGATGAGGCGTTGTTTAGATTCCGGCCTCCTTGTTGGCCTGGTAGACGCCGGCGGTGTTGAAAGGAACGATGTTGCCGTTGGCGTCCGTCATGGCGGCCTCGTTGACGGGCACTCCGGCAGCCTGGCGCTTGACCTCTGTTTGATAGTTAGTATCCACCATCCCTATTTCTCTCTTGATGATGTCGTGAAGCTCGGAAGACGTACGCTCGGTGGGAGCAGCGGCAACGAAGGCAGCGGCAACGGCGAAGAGAGTGAAAACGGAGTACTTCATTTTGACGGTGGTGGTTTTTGTCTTTGGATATGAGTTTCGAAACGAATGTCGGCCGGCGACGAGTCAGATAATTCCTGTACAAGAAGAGAAGGACGAAAAGTTTTGAAGGAGTGTTCTGTTGGTTGGGATAGCAAGGACCAGAAGAAACGGAACGACGGGAAGGGAGATGCAGGTATTTGTATCTCGTTCGAGAGTCCCATGCCGGCCAGGGGTTCACCCGCGCCAAGTATCACCATTCGATATATCACACTTCAGACAAGCATACTAGCGTAGGGAGGGAGTCGACAGCGCGCACGGCTCCCCGCAGTCCCGTCCAGAGTGCTGTCATCCAAAATCCTGACTGGAACTACGCAGTCGCAATCGTCGCTCCTGAGATGAGACCAGCGGTCAGGGCTCCCGCCCGGTTCCATCCCTGGCCATCGTCGCCGCAGCCCGCGACCTCGAGTGCCTTGGCCCACGGACCAGCCGCAACGTCGCCGTCGCCCCAAAGGGGCAAGTTGTCAACGAGTCAACGACGGGGGGTGTCAAGGGACTTCCCGTCGTGTCACCGCCACTAGCAGGAACCGCGCCAAGGCGTCTCTGGGTTGAAGAAACTCGAAAACGAAGGACCTGCCGGCCTCCACCGCGGTGCTCCTCAACCCCAGGCTATCTCCCCGCCACGGCCCTCAGCCAGGTGGACGGGTTGGATGATCGGCGGCGCGCAAGAGGGCTGATCGTGGAACAATAAGACGGTCGCGAGGCTTGAAAGTGGCACTTGGACGTCTGAAACTGGGCTGTGACGAGGGGGACGCGTAGGAGAGGCCCACTAGTCTAAGTGAGTGCCGCGTCGCATAGGCTGGATCGTCTGGCTCGCCTAGCTCGGACGGACGAAGATCATACAGCAAGCCGCTCGCTTTCAGCAAGTTCCGGTAGCAAAGTCAGCAAGGGGGAAGGGGGGATGTGGCGGGGGTTTAAACGTCTGGACCCCGGCGTTGCCAAGTCTTCACCCCGGTGTACCTTATTGTGAAGCTTAGCCAGAGGCTGGGGATGTGTGGGCTGCCCTTCTCATCTCTCTTTTTGCCTCTCTCTCTCGCGTGGGATGTGGGAGGTGGTCCAGAACGGACCGCCTGCTGGCGGTCTCGCTTCGACAGCTTGACGGGACGAAGGCGTTCGGACCAGACTCGTTCCCGGTTAAGGAGGTGTTTCGAAACCGGCCAACCCCTGCAATGTCGACGTCAGGAGAAGTCTGACGCGGGAAAATCATTTGCGCGGCCCGTGTGTATTTTTAGCTGATCGTCCCGTCGTTTGCTGCACGTGACCCTAGAGATGTGCTCTGTGGAGGTGTTGCATAGCTACTTATGCCGATAAGCACAATTCAGCACAACTTGCACATTTCAAGCTGCTGAGGTCAGAATCGCGGGGTCACAGTTCAGCGTTGCGTTATCCGAAGTGGGGTTGGTGACGCTGCCGATCCCTCGAGTCCCCGCCAGTGACATTACTGCACGAGCAACTGCCTTGGGCACCTTGAGTACCTACCTGACCTGAGCTGACCTGACCTGACCTTCCACTGTTCTCGCCCATTCCAGACCGAACTCTTCTCCAAGCCGCAACGTGCCCAACGTGCCTCCATCTCCGCATCTCCCGCTGCTGACCTCTTGTGTGACCGCGGAGCTCCCTAATAGCTCGCCGTCACTGTCGACCATCTCGCTGCCGCTGCTACTCTCCAGAAACACCGCGCCACTTTCGCCACCTGCTCTCCTGCCCCTCCACACCCTTTGAAACGAGCTCATGGCGACTGTGGAACACTGCCTGTACTGCTTCGAGGCGCTGGCCTCGCACCTGGAGAAGCGGCGGGGGCTTTCCCTCAAGGAGATCCAGCGATCGTGGCCCGAGTACGCCAAGACCCTGTCGCCCGGCCTCGCTGACGGCAAGGATGCCTCCAAGAAGCTCCTCCCGGCCCTGCAGCGCCTGGCCGAGCCCGCGAGCGACTCGGGCTCCGCCTCCTCCGGCTCCAGCATCTCGCTCCCGGTCGAGACCCCCGAAACCTCCGTCGACTCCCTCGCCGAAGCCGAAGACGACGACGACGACGACGACGACGACGACATCACCGAGTCCCCGCTCTTCGTCACCTGGAACACCGTCTCCCCACGCTCGGGCCACCGCTCGCTGCGGGGCTGCATCGGCACCTTCGAGCCGCAGGACCTCGAGGACGGCCTGTCGAGCTATGCCCTCACCTCGGCGCTGCACGACATGCGCTTCCCGCCCGTCGAGGCGTCGGAGCTGCCCTCGCTCGAGGTCGGCGTGACCCTCCTGACCGACTTCGAGGACTGCGACGACCCCATGGACTGGACCCTGGGCGTGCACGGCCTGCGCATCAGCTTCTTCTACCACGGGAAGCGCTACGGCGCGACGTACCTGCCCGACGTCGCCGTCGAGCAGGAGTGGACCAAGGAGGAGACGCTCGTGAGCCTGATGCGCAAGGCCGGGTGGATGGGCCGCAAGGACCGGTGGCAGGACGTCGAGCTCAAGGTCGTGAGGTACCAGGGCAAGAAGGAGGCGCTGGAGTATGACGAGTACAAGAAGTGGTCCGACTGGGCCGTGAAGAACAAGGCCAAGTCTGGGTGACCGCTGGGCTTTTAGACGGACATCTCGGGCGTTATAGGGGACCATGGAACATCTTTTTAGGGAGTCGGGATTGGGACACGGAAGGGGCAGTATAGAAGGCCCTGGACTCCTTCGGATAGATGGAGGATAGCCTTGTCAGTAATAAAGCTCATAACAGCTCAACGTTTCGCAGGAAACATGATCAAAGAAGATCTTATTCACGCTGGGAGTTGGTTTGCCTTCGGAAGTGTTCTTACACATTCAGTCATGCCTGTACTAGGATTCGTAACAGAAACCGACGGCCGTGTTCATTATGCCCTTCCCTATCCTTCCTAGACACACATCACCGCGTTTCCAACACTTCTCCCGTCAGACCTAATACCTCGTCCTGCTCCGACTCGAGCGGTACACCGCAGCCGGCGGCCTCGGCGAAGCACTAGGCCGCCTCTTCTCGTACACGACGGGCTGCGCGTACCGCACCTCCTCGACCTCGTACGACGGCCGCCGGCGCGAGCGCGACGTCTCGTGGTGGTACCGGTGCTGGTGCCGCCTGTGGTGCCTCGAGCCAGGCGAGCGGCCGCGGTAGTCGTGGTGGTGGTGGTGAGGGGGATCTTCATCGCCCCATTGGTTTGGTTTGCCCCATAGGCCGCAGGACTTGAGGATCCAGAGGAGGATGAGGAAGCCTGCCACGGAGCCGATTACGATGCCTGCTATGGCGCCGCCGCTTAGGTTGGCGTTTGAGGCGCTTTCTGCGGTGGATTCGGGGGTTGGTGTTACTGTCACGACGACCTGGCGGGGGAGGACTTTTGTTGGTGTCGTGAGTGTTGTTGCCGCGCGGGCGAGGTGGGAGTATATCCTGGCGGGTGTTACTGGCGCCATGGTGATGTACGGACGGGATGGTCTTCCGATGAGATGATTCTGGAAGACGGCCGGCGTTGTGTGAGAAGTTTTTTGGCAGGCTGACCGCGGATTTGGCTGTCCGTCCTTGTGTCGAGGGCGAATGAATGGGGGCGAGAATGGATAAATACTGAGAAGTGGTGAGCGCTCAATGACGACAATGCATGCATGCCTTGGGGAGGGGGAGAGAGATATACCGATACACTACGGGAGCACAGCCTGTTCGGAAGGGATGCTCTTCCTACAGACAGTCACCTAAGAAGGCTGGGGAGGGGGCCAAGGGCATGCAGGTCATGGCAACCTGGGATGACAAGCAAACCCGGGGGGGACGCCAGGGATATCGAGGACGGCCATCATTAAGAGCGAATAGTGCTGTCAAGTGCGTCGGTGGGAACGCGGAAATGGAAATTCCTTGGACGAATCCCTCCTCAATTGCAAGGTAGATATGTAGGTAGATACCTGAAGTCCTGCACTAGATCACGGCTCGCCCTGCACAATACAACCCCGATCCTGGTTCGGGGCGGCATTCAAGCTCCAAAAACACGAGGCTTTCTGGTTCCACACACTTTAGCACTGGGATCGTCGCTTCGATGCTTATTTTATCGGTCGAATCATCTTTCAAGGGGGGGTGATCTTTGTCGTGGTTCTGGTCTCCCTTTACACGCTGGCAAAGATAACGACGCCCTTGGATTTTCCGCCTCTCTACAAGGCTTCGTCCTGCAGTTCCTGGCCTGGTAAACCACGACCAACTCTGGATTAGGCAGAAAGTTGGCGACGTTGATAAGAAGGTTCCCGGCGATGTGACCCTGCCGACGAAGAAGTTGGTAAGTGGAGCCCAAGACGCCGTCCCATCACGCCTACGTCACCGCTGTTGGTCCGGGGGCTGGGCCGGTTCAGAGTGGAGATAGCGCCCGTGTTCCCCGCCCCGCGGGATACCGCTATTGGTCAATTCACCGGAACGGCCGCTCCGGCATGCTCGGGGAGGGTGGGCTCCACCCGCACGCCAACACCACTTACACCACCAAGTTGCGCTGTCATTCGGTCACAGGGGCATGCTGGTGATATAGCCATTCTTTAAGGATTCGTCGGGGCTGATGCGGATGGTGGGTGTTCCTGAGGCTAGGGGCCTGCCCCTCGCATGGCCTCTTTGATCGCGATCCTAGCATCCTGTTCCGTGAGACACCCGCCCATCCACTACCCTTTTGGCGGCGGTGACATGAGCACCAACGATGCCGGTAAAGGTTGCAGTTGCACGGAGTTTGATGGCATATAGCGTTTGAAAAGCTGCCGCTGCTAGTCTTCATGCTTTCGGCAGCTCACCCAACACCTGGCATCGAGATGAACTCCCATCATGAGAAATATACGTACTTTTATGATGAAAATAGATAACGTTATTACATGAAGTAAAAAACAGAATCCGTAAATAGTCTACCTCCCAAGCCGCCCCCTCCACGTAAAGTGGCCCTGCGGATCCGCCGCCAGGCTCCTCATGGCCTCGACGTCCCCGGACCCGGGCCCGTTCTCGATCGACCCGGCCTCCACCGCCAGCTTCGCATACTTGACGGCCTGCTTCTTCCTCCCCAGGAGATTGAAGTTGAGCGCCGCCGTGGTGTACGCCCCCGCCATCTTGGCCTCCAGCCTCTCCTCGCGGTACAGCTTCAGAAACCTCTCGACCGTGGAACTTGTCACGCCCGCGGCCCCGACGTCCGAGAGCTTCCTTTCCAGCTCCTCCATCTCCAGCAGCCGCTCGTCCGACCTGGCGGCCTTCTTCTGCGGCAGGCTGCACTGCGAGCACCCGCACTCGAAACCCCACGCCCTCTTCGCGCGGTGCTGCCTCACGGAGCGCACGCCGAGCGGGTCGAGGTACGAGATCGTCAGCTCCTCGCCGGGGGCCACCGGCCGAACGACAGTCGTGCGGTGGCGCAGGTCCTCCCCGATGCGGAACGCGACGTTGGGCCGGCAGTCGTGGTTGTACCTAGACACCTCGGGGAAGTTGCCGTAGTGCTGCCCGTCGGCGCCGCCGAGGTCCATCTGGAACGAGTTCGTGGCCAGGATGTCGCTGACTTTGTGGCCGCCGAAGTGGCCCATCTGCGCTGTAAAGCTTCTGCGTGTCGGTGCGGGGAGTAAACCCGGGACTGCGTCGAGGAGGGCGTGCCGATATGCTGGCGGTGCGCGCTCGAAAAAAGTGCGGTGGGCGAGGAGGACGGGCGTCTTGAGCATGACCACGTCGCCGCGCGAGAGCGTTGCGTTGGCTATCATGCCCAGCCCTTTCCCCTCCACCTCGGCGACACGGAAGGATGGGCGGGTCGAGCTCGGGTCCTGATCCCGGAGCAGGCTCCGCTCGACGGTCTTTAAGCGGTGGAGGTTTTCCGGCGTGGAGATGATGACCACGCCCCGCCCGGCCGCGAAGCCGCGGTTCGCATAGAGGCAGTGGTCTCCGGCGCAGCCGTGCGGTCCGGTCCAGCCCAGAGGTTCTTCCGGCCTCGTCTCGTTCCTGTCGTTTTGTGTCGCCGCGGGCTTATTTGGTGATGCGATGTCCCAGCTCGAGCACTCCAGCAGAGACTCCTCCAGGGGCGTCCAGGGGCATATCCGGCCCGTCCCCTGCAGCGGCGCTTGGGCCTCTGAAGCGGCAGAGCATGCCGCCAACGCAAAGCTGACGATTGCTAACGATGATAACATGGTGATCTGATTGTTGACTTTTTGGGGAAGTCAGAATTCGTCCGAAATTTTGTCAGGCCGAAGATTTTGGCATGTCAAGCCATAGAACGGACGACGTGAGCTTAAAGTATTTGCTGCCCAGAAAGGGGGGCACTTTTAGGGCGTTTAGGGTGATTTAGAGTGTTACAGCCGTCAGCCCCTGTAGCGGCGCCTCCCCATAATCGGGGGGTTACAGCAGGGCCGCGAGACGTTTCAGCATTTTGTACCACCAAGTCTTGGTATGTGACAGCTGCTGTTCTGCAATACACGGAGTTGAGCTCGTCTACAAATTCGTACCTCTTCGTCGATCCAAGTCTTGGCTGCCATAGTTGCCGCCGGCCGGAGACTGGGCTGGGCGAATTACTTACACTGTTCAGCTTACCATCTCGCTGCACAAGACGGCGTATCCATGTTTCGAAACAACTGGGCATCAGTCGCGTGGTGGCATTTGTTAGCTCGAACAAAGGTAGAATGCGTGATTTGGCCGTATAATTGTTGTATCCCCCCCGTCTCGATTCTCGTGGCAGCTTGGTACTATTTCTACGCATCAAAGTTGACATGATCCAATGGAGGATATCGACCAGTCTGCCAGTGGCCCTTGAGTGACATGTCTTATAGTTGGCACACTTTGGCCCCTAGCAGGCACTTTCAGACCTGCAACCCTATGCCCCATGCGGCTTGAAACGATCTTTGCACTGTATAGAAAGACAGCGGATTGCAAAATAGTAGTCGGCGCGCCGTTGGGCTCGACGTCTCGGCCAGTCAAGGCATTGCAACATCGGTTGGTTGACGGCGAATCTGATTTCGATCTCGTGCTCTTCGGTCCCTTGTTTCCCATCCGAAACCTTGTGTGCATTCTCACCCGGGAAAACAACCGTTTTGAGGCGTGTCATCGTAGATGAGATAGGCCGGCTATCTTGGTACCAGAGCAGTTGCAATGCTTCACTGGGTCGCCTGAAGCCAGTTATGATTGTAAGTATCAAACACTTGGGTACTGAATGTGAGCGAGGTTGACACCTTGAAATTCCAAAATCCCCAATCCAAGTCTTCACGGCTTTGGCTGGGCCCGGTACATTGGAATCACCTGGCGCTCCGAGAATTACTCAGTAGAAGTGACCCGATATTGCAGGCAGGCATGAATTGACTGGCACGGACGAGAGCTCTGTAGCTCAATGTCCGAGGGGCTATACCCAACTATCGTAGTCGTCGACTCCTCCACCTGACTGGCTCCTCCCTCCGTCCTGCCCTCAGGAATGCACCTTGCACGCCGTGCCTGCTTGTTTCCCATTCATCAAGCATGGTCCTGACTGGAAATCGTTTAAAGCACCTGATTCGCAAACGAACAGTTGCAAACAAAACCCTGTGGGGGCGGGCCTCTCCGCTGACCAAGAAGCATCTCAACTGGAAGAAATGCAGGAGGCAAGCTGTTGTCTCCTTCGTAATCCTGAACGAGGGGAGGATACTGGACTAGAGCCTTGTCTCGTCCAAATATGAAGCAAGCAATACGACTGCTCTAATAAGCAGCAATGCCGCGCAACGAGGGCAAGGACATGAAATCCCACATCCATTTGGCTTCGGGGCGTCCTTGACGTCGAGTTTTGACATTTTCGAGCGTAGTCCTTCGGGCTACGTCGTTTCGGAGTGGTGCGGGCTGGCGGGTGTTGTTTCGCCCTGCCGCCCAACTCGGGTATGCAGGCTTCCTGGCGCGGCTCTGCCGCACCCGGACTGAGGTTGATCGAAGGCTCAAGGCCTTCGTCGTGGCAGGCTCAATCGCCCTTCCTGGGCATGGGCTTTCTGCCGTAGATAGCGAACCCATACCAATAGGCGTGTATGTTCAGGTTCTTGGCATCGCGCCTGACCTGGGAACAGAGAGTGAGAACGTCTGCAGCCCTCCAGCCGAGCACTCGGGTGAACAAGGCCATGGCAATTCCTTCGATTCCCGGCAGCAGCGACGCCTGCGTCCATATTCCGATCTCGCGGAGATGGGGGTCGTTCGACCACGGCGATGCCGGCATCTTCTCCCTAATGATAGTAACGTCCTCGAATCCGGCAGCTTCCATCATGGCCGGCAGACGCGGCACCATCGTGAGAGGGCGGTTGATTATCTCTGCAGCCTCGACCAGCAGAGCCGACCACTTGAACAGTGCCATGTCCTCCGTCAGAGTGCCGTCGTCGCACTGAATCGGGTAAACGTTGTCGTGGATTTCGAGGTACCCGCCGGGCTCCAAGTTGTCATATGCCTGTGAGATAACCCTTTCCCAGTCACGGACAGCACCGCACATGTTCCGGGCGAAAATCAAGTCAAAAGGCTCCGACCAGGTCCAATCCCGCTCGAAATCGTCGATCTCGAACTTGCAGTTTGGCGGAACATACTCGGGCTGAATAGGGCTCAGATCAACACCAAGGACCATGGCGTCGGGATGCTCGTCGGCGAAGTCTGACGCCCAGATGCCTGTTCCTGTGCCGAGATCCAGAACTCTCTTAGCACCGTCCTTCTTCGGGCACATGCAAAGCTGGCCGTTCCAGACCAAGGCCCACAGGTGGTTGGCAATGTCGAGACGTTCCTGCTCAAGGGCATCGTTTGGGAGGAAGTAGTTGCCGTCACTAAAGCGGTGATACGTACGCCCATTTTCCCGTCGATAGTCCAGAATGCTGGCCTTCAGGGAGGTAACGGACGCCAAGTCGTCTTCGTCGTCTTCGTCGTGGTCAACGAGCAGGACACCGCCCCGCTCGACCTTAAGGAGGGTTTCCGCCCACGCCGCCGCGTCCCGGGCCTCGGCGTCCGGATCCGGCAGTTGGTTCGGCTGTTCCGGAAATGCCATTGTGTGTTCTCGGCGCAACTGCATCACCGGCGCCTCTCAGTCGGTGTTCATGGCCCGCTGTGAGTCCTGGCTTCTGAAAAAAGTTGTAACTGGGAGAGTCGGCGATTCAGGCTCGCCCACGTCGTCCCCTGTTAGTTCTCTCGTCAGTCAGACCCACCCGCTGTAATTGGCCGTGAAATTACTGGAATTCTGCCAGCTCCTTGTCAGCCCCCGATGACCTTGCCGTTAGCGTCATAGCGCAGCGCCCCGGACACGGAACAACCTGCTCCCGATCGGCCGGAGCGGGGGACCGGGGCCGAGGTTTCGGAGGCTGGAGGCACTTTCTGCGGCCGGCTCTGCCGTCAACGAACCGGCATTGAAGGGTTCACACGGCGCGGGGTGGTCGATAACGGCAGCGGAGAACGGTGAGAATCGGGGGGGATTGGCCAATGAGCCACGCAACCACGGTTGGTCGGTTCTAACATGCATTCCGGGTACGCAAGCCCCAGTGACGGCGACATGGGGGCGCCGGGTATTTGGCCACTGTCAATCGTCGAGGCACTGCGGGCCGGTGGGAGGGATTGACGACAATACGGTCGGCTCGGACCATGGAGTCCGCGAAGCAGCGGTTTCCACCGAGACGAGGTCGGGAGACGGTGGATATTCCCTCAGTCAGCACACGCGTCTGGCCACGTGTTCCCGCACGACTTACGCAGTAGATAAGGGACGGGAAAATGAAACAGTGCGTCGACAGGAACGCATCGGAAATGTGGATTTGCTTGCTGGAATAGACTTTGGAAGCCTGAGTCAAGGCCGGCCGACGCTGGTGGATATGGCTCCGGCGGCGGTGATCGGGGAGGACCAGTTAACCGCGTTGCCGGTGATAGCATCTGAAGTCGGATACCTAAGGTGAATGGGCTCCATCAAAGATCGTCGAGTCGCAAATTACCCGCAACAAGAAGAAATACTAGCAGAAGATCGCGTTAGAGCAATGTCGTTTCGTTTATTCAGGGTCCACCGGCAGGGGTAGAATTATCCCTCCCGTCCACTCAGCGCCCGGCCCTGATGTCGTGCTGCAGTGCTGGGCGGGCAGGCCCACTGAACCTAGGTCCCATTCCAGCCTCAACACGGCAAGAAGGCGCCACACAGCACAGGACCGGGACGGTAGGGAGCTCACCCAACTCAACGCAGTCAACAGGACCGACTCCCTTGGCCCGTGCGTCAGCTGGGGCGGTGCACCGTCCACCGTCCAGGCTGCGAGAAATTCCATTCAACTATTACCAGGTGGCAGAAGGGGCCCAAAACTCACCCAAGCAGAGCAGGCCTTCCGGGGAGATATTACCTTACCTCACCGTTCACGAGCGAAGGGCACACGACACGAGCCAATCCCTCCTTCGACACCTTCATACAGAACCTCGCCCCCATCGGCAGGATTGGTCCGTCACTCGCCCTCTTCACCGAGGCACTCGATTCGTCCGTCGCTTTTGTCGGCCGGCCCTCCAAGCAACTCGCCAGACACCTAACCCACTCAGCCTGCCCAGCTGTTGCTGCCAGCTCCCTCGCCCCATCGCCGAGATAGGGAGAAAGCGAGAAAAGGCGCCTCGACATCACGACCGAGCGTCAGCAGCCCTACCACGCGAAACCACCCGCTCACCACCGGCCCTTCTATACTCGATTCCTTCTCTCCCCATCAAGTCGCACTCGCGCGCTTCAACTAGTGTCGAGCGTCTCACCTGCGACGGCCGTTTGACTTAGCCAGCCCACCCCGACATCCCGGACAGTCCCTTAGCCAGGCTGCCCTTTTTTTCTTTGCCCACCCATTGACGACCACCCCTCACGATACCCCTCAAACCTTTTTCGATACAATGTCATCGGCGGGAGGCTTGACCAGACGCCGCGGAGGCGGAGGCGGCGCTGCCGCGGAGGGCGGCGAGGCCAGCAACGGCGCCACCCGGGCCAATTCCACGACCAACGTCAGGGACAGCGCTCCCGAGACGAGCTACGAGAGCGGCGAGAACGGCCACAAGATCGCCTTCGACCCCCGCGACATCAGCGAGAGCGCCGAGCGCAGCAAGCAGCCCAAGCTGACGTTGATGGAGGAGGTCCTGCTGCTCGGCCTGAAAGATAAACAGGTGCGTCAGGAGCAAGCTATCCGCATCACCACCGCACCCTCCCCAAAACCAATGCCAGGTCGCTAATTGAATGTCTCCTCTTCCCACATTACAGGGCTACCTTTCATTCTGGAACGACAACATCTCCTACGCCCTGCGAGGATGCATCGTCATCGAGCTCGCCTTCCGCGGCCGCATCAGCATGCAGAAGGATGCCTCGAGGAGGCGCTTCCCCCTCGCGGACCGCGTCATTGAGGTTATCGACGAGTCCTTGACCGGCGAGGTGCTGCTTGACGAGGCATTGAAGATGATGAAGCAGAGCGAGAAGATGAGCGTGAGCTCCTGGATTGATCTGATGAGCGGTAAACGACCCCTTGTCTCCCCCTTTGCACTTTCTCCCTGGGAACACGCAGCGCTTGTCGTGTTTGTTTGCCCAACGGAAGAGCGCCTGAGCTGACGATTGTCAAACGCCAATAGGAGAGACCTGGAACCTGATGAAGATTGGATACCAATTAAAACAGGTGCGCGAGCGCCTGGCCAAGGGTCTCGTCGACAAGGGCATCCTCCGCACCGAGAAGCGCAACTTCCTGCTCTTCGACATGGCGACCCACCCCGTTGCCGACGGAGGCGCCAAGGAGGAGATCCGCCGCCGCGTCCGCAACGTCCTGACCCAGCGAACCGTTGTCCTCCCCGCCTCCCAGTTCCTGCCCGAGAACCTCGAGTTCCGTTACGTCCGCACCATCGCCATGGTCTGCGCCGCGTATGCCGCGAACGTGCTCGAGAACGCTCTGAGCACCCTCGGCCACGAGGCCCGCGAGCGCGCTTTTGCCCAGACCGACGAGCTGCTTGCCGACTACAGCCAGTGGCCGTTCGGCAAGAAGGCCACCGGCAACGGCATCGGTGCCAACCTGCCTCAGGTCATCCAAGAGGTATGTCGCTCTCGCCCGCCGCTCTCGCCCGCTTGCGGTATTGCACAGGTACTAACACCGTCACAGGAGGTTAGCAAAGGCAAGGATAAGGAGCTTCAACTAGAGGTTGTGGCCGCCTGTCTGAGCGTCTTCACCCGCCTCGACTCCCTCCTGTAAACACGTAATCGAACCCGAAGCTCCCAAACATGGACGGCTCCAGACCGGCCCGGCCTGATGGCGGCGAGTTGAGCGCATCGGCATTTCGTTCCAATCCCATTCATAACCTAACTAGACGACACAAATCGCGACGCCCCGGCAACCGCTCTTCGAAATCTTTCCATCACACGCGAACCCCCCTCACGAGAAACGATACAATAAAGCAGGAGAATATATCTGCTCTTTTTTTTTCTTTCCCGGAACCCACGAAAAATTTGGTGTAGCATCTAGGCAGGCGGACGGGGTTCAACCGGAGGGGTTATCACGAAAGGCGGCGCTGCTTTCCCTTTTCTGTTTCTCTGACTCGTTCCCGACTGCAGCCTCGCGAGATGGATCTCGAAAGAGGAGGGCAAGGAGGAGGGGGGAAAAGACGGGAGGGACACGGGCCGAGCAGAACACACGCGTGTAGTTGGTTGGGTTCAACTACGTTTTCACCCCTGTAAGCGATCGTTTTAATGTAAGCTCCAAAAAATGTAGCGCGCGCATGGACAAGAGAATTTACTCTCGTCCTTGCCGTCTTCTCCTTGTCATCTGCCGTCTGAAACTCGAGATGGGAAAATGCTGGCGTTGGTGTGTGAGCACTCGAATTCAGGTTCCTTTTATACCTGGCTGCCATCTGATGATTGTGCAATGCATCGTCATTTTCGAGGGAAGCGAACGGATTGGATGTGCGATAAGCTGGCATTCAATCTTTGGAGGGGGACTATTATTTCACACCCCCAAGCTGAATATCTCACCTCCCACGAGCAGCGCAACGACGACAACGATAACGGACGACAGTGACAATGACGGACGACAGCAAGACTAGGTAATAATGGCAACAAGAGTAAACAGTTACTGTAAGAGTAACGAAATAGTACTGGGCTTAAACTCAAGGATGGCTAAGAGGGGGGGGATGTGACATAACTCAGTTTAGGGGTGTGTGGAATTCAAGGCACCCCTTTTTGAAGACGGAGATCATGAGGGAGAGAAAACGAAACGGGTAATTTCATGGATAGAACGATTCAAGAATGCATTCATGTCCGCCATCTCTCGTACGCCTTTAGTTCTTCCTCCGTCATCCCCCCTTCCCTCCCCTCCTCCTTTTTTGTGCAAAAAGACAAGACGACTAGATATAAAGATTGATAC
This sequence comes from Colletotrichum plurivorum, assembly GCA_014235945.1. Lineage (NCBI taxonomy): Eukaryota > Fungi > Ascomycota > Sordariomycetes > Glomerellales > Glomerellaceae > Colletotrichum > Colletotrichum plurivorum. The sequence continues at coordinate 39,584 of WIGO01000111.1, forward strand.
AAGTTATGCCCCAACAGAACCCCTCCCCAAAACGCCGTCCATCAGATGGATTGATATTTCGAAAACCTTTCCCCGACTCGGGGAAAAAACCATCGATTAGTACTTTTTTCTTTTCGTTTCACTCCTCACATCCTCTCTTTATTTCTTCTTCTTCCCGCCGCCAAAGCTGCCCTCGAACCCAGGACGCGCCGCCGCCTTCTTCTTGCCGCCCGCGCCCGCGCCGCCCGTCTTCTTCTTCTTGTGGCCCAGCTTGTGCGCGAGCTTCTCGTCCTTGCGCTTCTTGATGTTGTCGTCGCGCTTCTTCTGCTTCTCGCGGATGGCCTTGGCGACGCCCTCGCTGCGGTCCTTCCACTCCTTCTCGCTCTTCTTCTTCTTCTGGTCCTTGCGCTTCACGGCCTTCTTGAGAGCCGTCTCGTCGTCGCGGATGCGCTCGCCCTCGGCGCGCCGCCTCGCGACGAGCCACTGCTCCTTCTCGGCGATGTCGGCCTGCTTCTCCTTGTCGAGGGCCTGGAGGCGCTTCTTCTGGTTCTGGATCTTGATGAGCGCTGTTTTAGGGTCCGAGGGGCCCTTGCGCTTCCCCGCGGAGAGCGCGTGGGTGAGGTCGTGCGAGAGCTTGGTGCCGTCGTCGAAGGCCACGCGGCCGAAGGCGAAGTTGGTCTCCTCGTCGTCGCGGTCGAGGTCGATGCGGGGCGACATGACGCTGGGCGAGTTGGAGGCCAGGGCCTCCTCCATCCTCGCGTCCTGCTCCATCTTGGCCTGGCGGCGGAGCTCCTGCTTGTGCGCCTTGCGCTGGGCCTCCTTGGCGCGCCGGGCGTCGAGGAGCTCCTGCCGCGTGCGGATCGGCTTGCCGTCCGGGCCGTCGGCCTTGCGGGCCGCGCGGAGGGCTTCTATCTTCGCTGCGAGGCGGGCGCGGAGGGCGGAGGTGTCGGCGGGGACTACGATTTGTTTGGGCTTCGTGGAGGGCGGGACGGTGGAGCTGGTGGATGTGCTGGTGCTGGCGGCGGGGGCTCCGGCGGCGTTGTCAAAGGTGGGAGACTGGGACGCTGACTCGGCCGACTCGTCGTCCGCCTGATCCAGGCCGGAGACGTCCAGCGGGGCGAGGTCCTTGGACTTTGTCGGCCGGTCCTCGTCGTCAGACTCTTCTACCTCGTGCATCTCCTCGTCCCTGTCGTGGTCGTTCCCCGCGGGCTCGGCGTCCTTGGACTCGGCCTTCTTCTGTTGCTTCTTGGGCTGCTTCTGCTGCTCCTTCTTGGGGGCGGGGGCCTTTGCGGCGGCAGTGGGCTTGGGCGTGTCCTGCTCCTCGGCAGCGGCATCCTCCTCCTCCTCATCTGCAGCGGCGCCGGCGGCGGCCTTGGCGGCCTTCTTCTCGGCCTTCTTCGCCTTCTTGTCCTGCCGCTTCTGCGTCTTGGCCTCCTTCTTGGCGAGCCTCATGAGCTGGCTCTGCGACATCTCGGCCGGCTTGTCGTCCGCGATCGTGTCGATGGGGTCCGACGTCTTCTGCTTCTTATTCTCCTTGTATCGGAGGCCCTGGCCGGGGAGCTCCCTCTGTACGCCGGGGATCGGCTCGTCGTCGTCGTCGCCGCGAGCCTCTTCCCTCTCTTCTTCCTCCTGCATCTCCTGGAGCTTGCGCTTGTTGCGCGCCCGCTCGTCCATGACCTCCTTGGCGTTGCGGTTCAGCTCGCTGTCCGGGTCGAGCTTGCTCATCTTCGCGGCCTTGGCCTCGGCTTTCGTCTGCTTTTTCTTTTGCCATTGATCCTGCGACGTGACGAAGTCCCACGTCAGCAAGTGTTTCTTCCTTTGCGATGCGGATCAGGGCCTAGATAGCCGCTCGAGGGACAGGCGCCCGTAGCTCGAGTTTCCCGGAGGAAGGGTAGGATAGATGCATGGGCAGGGGCAAACACGTACAGAGTTGTCTTCTCCGTAGTACATCTTGGCCGGGATAAGCGACAAGAGACCATCAAAGGCCTTCGAGTGCTCGCGCAGGCGGTCCTACGTGAGGTATTGTCAACACCAAAAGGCCTCGCGGAAACAATCAACGCCGCCGCTGCCAGCTGCTTTTTCTTTCGTCTGCCAGTGGCGGGGCACGGATGGAACGCACCTTCAACGAAGCGTCCGCCATTTCGTCCTTCCTCTTGTTCCCTTTTTCGTCGCTCGCTGGATTTCAGAAAGAAACAACTACTCGGCTTTCCGAGAGTGCGACGAGGCTTCGGGGTGGTGGTGGTGGGTGGGTGACGAAGGTTTTGGTCCAAGACGAAAGCAGTGGTTGTAGCACGACTTCGGTGAGCAGTGAGCTTTCACTTTTTTTGCTGCTGCGAAGGCGGGCGGGATTGGCTGCGAATTTTCGGGCGGTTCGAATTTTTTTGGACTGTGGAGAAATCGCTTATGCGAAATCTTGGCGCTTTTCTGCCCGCCTGAAAGTCCCCCAATCCACCGGGCGGTGAGCGCCGGAAACACCCCGCAATGACATGGAGCCCCCGTAAATGCATATCAGCAACGAGGTGGAAATTCAGGGCCCAGAACAAGCTTCCGCTCGCTGGAGGCTGGGAACTGTACCTTAGCTCCGGTACCTACCTAGGCATTTCAGAATGTTCGCTCGCCTGAAACGCCCAGCTGTGAGCCGCACCATCTAATTGCACCCAAATGGAAGGCCGCCAGTGATTACACAATGCTTTGTTCGTGAGCTAACCCTCTAGAAATACAGCTAAACTCCAGATAAATCGGCAAGTAGCAGCGCACGTCTATCGCGGCATTCCGTCCTTTCGGTGCAGGCCCCATACCCCGACGCAGGCCATGACAGGTGGGACACCCTGGTCGTGGTTCCGTCCCGTCCAGCAAATCAATCCGCCCAAAAATCCGAACGCCGCTCTCCGGGATCCCATGCCGTCCCATCCTGTGCGCGAAGCAGTCCCGTCCGGCCTAAACCATGTCAAACCCCAATAACCACATCAGCACAACAACAACAACGTCAACGACCTGAAAATGGGTATCGACATCAACGCCAGCTCGGATCTCTCAAGTCCGAAAACCATGCTTCTTCTTCCGCGTTGTTCTACAGTTGTTCGTTCTTCACGCGTCGCCAATTCGACTTCGGGTTCGCTATTAGGCAAATCAGGGCCAGAAGATTTTAGGAAATTGCCCGACCTCGGGCGATGGCGGATCCAACTATGCCCCGGCCATGCCTGCGGCGAAGGAGGGCGTCTGGGGTTGCAGGGAGTAGCCGTTGGTGGACTTGGCCGTGAGCTCGGCTTGCCGCTGCCTTTCGGCCTTCTCGCGCTCGAGCTGCTCCTTCTCCGACTTGGTGATGCGTGGTTTGCGCGTGAGGGAACCGCCTCTAGATCCGCGTCCACCGCGAGAGCCCGGTCCGCCGCCGCGGCCGGTGCCTCCCTCGCCACGAGTGGTTCCACCACGGCCGCCGATGCGTCCGCCTCTGCTGCCACGTCCGCGCTTGGGCAGTCCGTCGGGTCTGGTGGGAGATGGTCAGCGAATGTGTTCTACAGTGAAGCTACTGTGAAAAAGACGTACCTTGTATCGACCGGCTTCTCGACCTCTGGCACTAGGGGTCCAGAGTACACGAAGAAGCCGTCCCTGCTGGCTGCTGCCTGCTGCTCCCACAAGAGCTCCGAATCGTCGACAAAGTCGTCGTCCTTGTCGTATTCGTCCTCTTTGAAATTACGCTTCTTCTTCTTGGGCTTCTCGGGAAGGTCGGCGCCACTAGTCATGCCACCCATTTCCACGTTGCTTGCCTCCTTATCCGAGTCCTCCGACATTTCGTCGCCAGATTCCTGGCCCGAGGCCGTCTTCTCCAAAGCTGCAGATGCCGCGGCGATTCTCGCCTTGCGGTCACGCTTCTCAGCCAAGCGGGGATGAAGGGCATCCCATCCGTACTTCTCCTCGGCCATGCGCATGACGTTGACGTATATGTTCGTTTCGCCCGGCTTGATGGGGATGTCGAGGACGATATCGGGCGCCTTGTATTCCTTGCCGTTGGACTTGCCAAAGTCCAGAATCGATCGGTCGGCCGAGCCGTCGGCAGGCTCGTCAAGGGCGCTGATCTTGGGCGACGAGACGCCAGACTTTTGCGGCTTCTGCTTGGGCGAAGGCTTCTTGCTGATAACAGAGCCGGCTGTCGAGGCGACCGAATCCTTCGGCCTATCTACCTTTGAAGCCGGTACGGGGGGCGGTGCGAGAGGCTTCTTCGCGTCGGCGGGAGCAGGTGGTTTGGAAATTGTCTGGGGCGTCGACCTGACCGGGAACGACGGTGATTCGGGCCCAGAGGCAGACTGTTGTCCTTGCGTCCGCGAGTGCGTCGCACTGGTGCGGAAGGTTTGGGTGGGGGGCGACGTCAAGCTCTGAGCAGGCGGGTCGACGAGGCTAGCGATCGAGGGCGACGCGCTCGGGCGGTTGACGGTCTGCGCGGGAGGCCGCGGGGACGAGGCGCTGCCGAAGATCTCCCTGATAGGGTCGTAGCCGCCGCGTATGGGGTCGTAGGCCTGGCCACTGGTACGCGTCGGCAGCGGCTTGGAGGACTCGGGTTCGGGGTCGGCGTTGAGAATGCTCTGCATAGAACGCGGGATATCCTCGCGCTTGGGTGCCTTCTGCGCTGTGTGCTCGGGCTGGGCAGAGCTAGGTCGTGAGTCGGCAGAGAAGGAGCCGACGAGATCTGTAATCTTGGTCTGGCGAGAAGGAGGCGTGGCAGACGAGGCGGCGGCAGCGGCGAGCGATTTGGAGTCTGAGCCTGCGTCGGCATCCTGTCCCGGAGCAGATTTCCTCTTCCTCTGGATCGGAGGCGCGTTGGGGTCGCGCGGTTTCCTCGGCCGGCGTACCTTGGGGGGCTCGTCTGGGTTCTTAGGCTTCACGGTCGAGCCCGGTTTGCGGCCAGGCTTCTTTCGTGGCAGGCCCGCGGCCGTCAGGCGAACCTCTGGCTGTGGCTGCTCATTGCCCGACAGAACGCCAAAACGCGGTTGTGAAGGGTCGACGATGATCTCATCCATGTCCATGTTGTTGTTGGGTCGGCTTCGCAGAGGCGAGCCGGTTTCTGAAAGCGAGCCGGAGGGTGGTGACGATAGTTCTGGCGACGATGAGCTGACGCGCATAACTTGCTCTCATCCACCACCGAAAAGTCTCCGCGTGCCTGGGAGGGCTCGGGGGAAGCTGGTCACCAAGTGCAGGCGAGAGATCGGCAAATGAGACGATAAAGGATTCCAGATGACGCTAATAAATATCTTGTTAGTTGCAACCCGGGCGGCTACGGTGCATCGAGGATGTGTTGAATTTGATGCGTTGCGGCTCGTCTCGGAAGGTCGTCGCGAATGACCTCACTTTTGCTGCGGCAGGCACCGGGTGTGGGCGCGTGCTGTGCGTTTGGTGTTGCGTGGCGCTGGATTGGCCAGCTTTGGGGGTGGTGGTAGGGGGGATGGGGAATTATGTAAGATGGGACTAATTCGGGTTGGAAGGCGCTGCCGCACCGATGAGCAACTGGTCAGCTGCGGTTTGGCCGTGCGGAGTCGTAGGTGGGAACTCGTGAATAACCTCAAGGAAAGTCCGGAGGCGGTTGTTTTTTGACGACAATCGGCACCTTTGAGCGACCAAAAAGCACCAACCCGAGGCCAAAAGGGTGAAATGGAGATCGTCAAAGGAAGCGGCAGGATGAGTTGCGCACGATGATGATCTTTTTGGGATGGCAAGGATGAGTGCAGTCGACTGAATTGATGGAATGAGGGTTTCTGCAGTCGAATTTGCAGTGTCGTTGGTGGTTGCGAGAGGGAGAAAGGAGGAGGAAAGCGAGGGCTGAGGAAGAGGAGATGGGGATGGCTACGTTTTTGGGGGGAACAAGATTTGTTTTTTTGGGCCGACTTTTGGCTGCTGCGCAAGACGAGAAAAACGGGGCACCGAGCAGACGTGGATGGCCTCAGCAAGCGTGAATGGCAAGGGAAATTTTATTATTAAACCCGAATTAGAGATCCGGACTAGCTGGGGGGGTGGCAGCACATCGATGGGATCAGATGGCCTCAGGACCACGAGGAACGTGAACGGGGGGAACGGGGGAAGGGGAGCGACAGACGAAGAGACCAGAGAAGGAAGAAGGGGGGGTGCGAGGTGCGAGCCACGGGAAAGGAATGACTGGGAATGGGGCAATGGCAATGGGAAGCGGGAGACCGGCGGACTGGCCAGCAAGCAGATGGGAATGGGAATGGGAACAAAACAACAAGAAGACCCGAGGGAGACCAGGCAAAAGGAAGAGGAGGGGAGGGGAGAGGGGCAATAGGCAAGGCAAATGGACAGTGGAGGCAGAAATGGTGGGAAAACACCAAGACCAAGAAGCGATGGCACGTCGTGAACGGGCCGCCCAGGGAGACAAGTACATTGCATCTGTTAGGGACGGCGACGACATGCGAGTGTGTTGTGTAAACTCCAACGTGGGTCCCGGCCCCAGAGAAAGGAAGGGGAGAAGAAAAAAAAAGAGAACGCCATACAAATGAGATGGAGGGCATGACGATGACCTCTCGGGGAAGGGGGGGCAATAGGAAGACAAGACCAACGACAGACAGCCAACGCGGTGTTTCGCCAGTCGGCAAGGGGAAAAGACCATCTCGTCAGGGCGGGCGGCCAACCCGATGCGAGCTGGTTGGCCAGAACTTCAAACTGCTACTTAGCAAGACGAGGTATCTTTTGCCGCGGCAGGCAGGTAAGAAAAAACGAGGAGCTAGAGCTATCTCTCCCGTCGATGGAAGTCTATCCTCCAAGGTCGAGAGGTCGCTGCACCGCACCTGCACAAGGTGCACCGGATGGATGCGGCAATATCAATTGGGGACAGACACAGCAGCAGCTTGGTGCAGTGCGGCGGTATTTGGGGGTGTGGGTGTGGGTACGGGTGGTGGTGTGTGGTGCACCGTGTGTGGTGTGTGATGTATTATTTCGGGGTAGGTACGGAGTACATCTCGCCTCTGCCCAGTGGGAAGCCCAGCCGCGCAGGGAGAGGGGAGACGAGAGGAGGAGCCGAGTCGTGGGGAAAAAGGAAGGAAAAGAAGGGGTCGTGGAATTTCCCATGGCAGGTACCACCACGACTAGCCACACGCACAAGGCACAAGGAAAGGGCAAAGGGCAAGGGGAGCCACACAGTGGCCGCGCGACAGGGCGGCCGAATCGGATGGCCTGCACGACCGTACATCGAAGAGAAACGCGGGTCTGGGCGCAGGTACCGTCCCGGCCAAGGTACGTTCGCGGGTACACTGCGCGTCTCCTCTTTCCGCCCGCCGGTGCAGGTCACCAATTGCAACTGCCAACGGCCAGTCACGATTGATGTTGAGCTTGGAAGGTGGGGTAGGGTGCGGATCCTGCGCGTCTGACGTTGAACCACGTCCGGCTTCCATTTGCGCTCTAGCGTCCCAGATAACCGCGCCTGCGGCAGGGATGATGCGCAAACCATGCCGAGCCCAGCGCAGGCCTAGCGACTTTGGCCAGGGCCGGAGGCTGGAGGCTACCAAACCCAAGTACCATTGTACACCACCTTATTAGGTACACCAGGGGCCCAGGGTGCGCTGGAACGAAACGGGGGACGGGGGTTCCAGCAGCAGCAAGCACCTGGTCCAGATCTGCTTCTGCTCCCCACTCAGCGGCTGCACAGCATCGCACACCTCTTTCATCGAACATTTCAACGCTCAAAATGAGTTGCTATCAGAAAAGGGGGAAACAACTCGAAGATATTATAGTGTACTCAAAGTCTTGGGTGTAAATCCAGAACGGCCAACCTCCCCCGGACCAGCCTGCAGACGGAGCCCAGAGACAAACGCCGCCGGGTAACACACAGATGCTGCTAGCGCTACGGACCCGGAGCTGAAAGACATGTTGCAGAATCTGCAACACGCCACGAAAACAGCACTCAGCAAGGTGCATAATTCTTTCTTTATCCCCTCTGTTGAATTTCTCTCCGATCGGATGGACAGGTTACAACGACACGACACCAACGCTCGCTGCTTCGACGGCCGGTCCCAGCAAAACTGACGGAGCAAGAGACATGCGCATGAACAACCGAAATGGCGTCGGGCGCTCTACCCAGTTGGGACGGACAGGAAACACGGTGCAATTTCTCTCGAGCCACAAGGCGTATTTCTGACAAGAGGACAGACTGGGAAAATGCATTACACTACTTCACTAAGTACCTAAGCCCGTCAGATGACAGCCCTCTGCCTGATCTGCTCGTGTAATACTACGGATGTGCGTACAGACCAAGGTGCAGATTCGCTCCAGGCCGTTCGCTTCATGCCGCATGCACAAATCTGCCCTCCCAGACACGGTCCAACAGGTTTCATCTTGCCATCGCCCGCATCGCATCGTGCATGGCAGCAGCGAGTGCCAATCAAGTGGAAACGCAGATGGCCCTGGCCCCGTTTCCCGTCGGAGGTGGTTTTTTCGTAACGAAAAAATAAAGAATTTCTTCTGGAATTTTGTCGACGGTTACGATCGGCGCTAATGCAACACCTGGTGTGGCTCAGGCCCGCCTGTCAGCCACAACTCTAAAACGGTGCATCTTCGGAATTTGCTTGGGACGAGCGCCACGAAGCTCCTTTCGATTGGTGCTAGCCCGCCGCGCCCCGCCGTTGCGTTCGAGCCTTTGTTTTTGTTCGGACGGCGCTGGCGCTGACATCAGTTCGAGATGCACTTTGTCGCTGTCCTCGATATGGTGCCAAATGAAATACTTCAGCATATTTCGAGAATCGATTTTCCTGCCCCCAAGTCTCCCTGGTGCCCCCGTGACGCGAACCCATGTGCGTCCTTCCGTCTGAAATGAGCTTGTGTCGGGGTGCCGCACGCACGGGCAGTTCCGAGGAAGGCAAAGCTTCGAACAGGGGCCGGGGGTGCATCTAAGAGAGAAGGAGACAGAAAAAAAAAGGTACGTCACTTTTCGTGGCAAAAAAGAGTCCCCCACCTCGGGATATAGGCATGCACTCTCGCAAATCCCCAAAACGTCAAGTCCCACCGTTCAGAATCACCCGCTACTCTAACTGAAGGCACATCAACGCAGCCATGGAACCGATGATGCTGGTTGGTGACATCGTCGAGAAGGGGGCTCCCGCGAAGCCCGTCGCGTTTGACGACTTCGACGCCGCCCCGACCGGCTTCCCAGCACACAAGAAGCGCACCCGCGTCTCCGCCTTCAAGCAGCGGCAGCAGGGCAAGGCCGTCTCGGGAGCCCAGGCTGCCACCAGTGCGCTGACGTCGAACGCGAGCGAAGCGAAGGCTGCAGACGATGGAAGCTCGTCCAAGGCCGACTTCGAGGCCGTCGAGCGCCGGAGGATCGACCGCGAGAATAGGCAGAAGCTGGACGACATGTCGCCCGAGGAGATTGCAAGACAGCAACGGGAGCTGCTAAACACGCTGGACCCCTCGCTCATCCAACGACTGCTCGGAAGGGCAAATATCGACGAGCAGCACGGCCCGAACCCCTTCGATCCACCCGCCGCCGCGGGCGAAGAGGCCAAGCCGAGTGTCCCGGCGCCGGAGATCAAGATCGAGGACACCTCCGCGGCACCGAAACCGCAACCAGCGCCACCCAAGGCTGCGACCCCCAAGGACGCGAAAACACAGCCAGCACCCGTTGACGAGGACAAGGCACCTGCCGCGCCTCCCGCGGACCTCTTCCCGCTGGACCAGCAGCCCGACAAGACGCACTTCCCGACGCCGCCCGCCCTCCCCGATCTCGACCCCTCCCACCCCGACTTCCTCGCGACGCTGCACGAGAAGTTCTTCCCGAACCTGCCAGCCGACCCGAGCAAGCTCGCCTGGATGGCGCCCATCCCGACCGCCGACAGCCCGGCCGACCGCGAGTCGCCGTACTACCCGGGCCAGTCGTCCCTGCCCATCGCGGCCCTGCGCTTCGACTTCCGCGGCGGCCTGATCCCGCCCCGCCTGAGTAGGTCGATACCGGTGTCCAAGGGCCTGCACCACCACGGGCAGGCGCCCGAGGCGGCGGGGTACACGATCGAGGAGCTGTCCATCCTGGCGCGCAGTGCCGTCCCGGCGCAGCGCTGCATTGCCTTCCAGACGATAGGCCGGATTCTCTATAGGTTGGGTAAGGGCGAATGGGGCACTGGCGAGGAGGACACTCTGGCCAGGGGCATCTGGAGCAGCGTCCAGGAGGGCAGGGTGCTGGACAGCCTGGCGGAGGCGGCCATCGTGGAGGGCGGCCATAGGGGAAGCCGCGCGTACGCGACGGAGGCATTGTGGCTGTTTGAGAAGGGGGGCTGGAGGGAGCAGTGGTCGGGCAGGTGAAAAATGTGGCGGAGGGGAGGATTTACAAGGTCCCTATGTTGCCAGCCGGCAAATCGCTGGGGAGGATGGCGAGCGAAAGGAAGGGGGTCTTGTCAAACGAGTCTACGATACCATCACGAGGCCACGTCTCGCGATTCGCGATGCTTTCGCTGCTGACTCGCAAGAGGACGACGAACAGCAGAACACAGAAACTTTGACATCTTAATGGTGTGGATACCAGATACATTCAATTCATGAAATGAACCGGTGGAGGCTGTAGGTTGCTGGCCTCGAAAAAAAGCTTCTTACTCCAACGTTTCCTCATGTTGCGCGACGACCCGACGACCGTCTCCGTGCCAAAGACAGAAGCAACTCCCGATTCATCACCAGTTTGTGAGAGAAGACACACATGCCACGGGAGCTCTCATCCGACGCTACGGCTTTCCCGAGAATTCTCGCGGATTATGGGTTCCAGGCTCTTGCCGGAGTTGCCGTCTGTATTCCCTAAGCGAAGTGTCAAAGTCCCGACTCCAGCAGCAGTTTCCTTGCTTTCGGGTCGGGAATATCTCACTTGACGCGGGATACTTCTTCTACGGCACGTGCTTTCCCCCCTCTCGGATTTCTGTCATGAACTGGTCGGGAACTGTTATGTATTCAGTAGCTTAACAACTGCCGAACTTTTCTTTTAAATCAGGGGTGAATAGGATATGCAGGTTCAGAGTGTGTCTAATTTGTCAGTTGGTGATAACACCCGGATGCGAGCTTTTGTTTAGCCTCCGCTCCGGAGCGGAGCAAGAATCTGATAATTACTTCGTCATATCGTTCGATGTTCGGTGGGCGATTCCGAACTCCGTAGAACTGCCTAGGTACGATTCCCGAAATATAGAGCCGTTTTGCCGCTTCGCGAACACGAGATGATGGGCTCCAGAATAGATTGACTTTTTCTGCCTTGTCTGTCATCGGGCCGTGGGATGAGTTACAATGAACGATCTGTCGCTGTGTGAGAAGCTGCGATAACGAGTCGACAGTCCCCGGCTATTGACATGACATGCTCCCCAGAGCCACCGCATCGGCTTCTAGAAATGCAGTAGATTTGTATTATGTGAAAAGCAAACTCTACTGTATGTTGCCCTTTGAGATGCAGTCGACGGAGCCACCCGCTTGCTTGCGGAGCAGAGCGTCCGTCGCTACAACCTTCGTTCGGATTTTGTCCACCTCAGCCCGAGCCGTACTGCTGGGCCCGTCTCTGGGAGGTCTCTCGTGGTGAGGCTGACTCGGAAGGGCTCGTCGACACACGGACAGCTGGTGACGGGCCGTCTCTCTCTCTCTCTTTTTTTTCCCTTTTTTTTTTGCAAGGCGGGCGATTTGTAGCCAGATTCGGCCGGGTGAGGCGGGTATAGCTAGCACATCGAGGAAATATCCGTGCTTTCAAAGACAGGGAAGGGAGGGGTTGATCTCGCGTGCGCGTATCGGCCAAGTCGTGCGCTTTCAAATGCCGGAAGGTCTTTTGGTAAGGAATTACTAGGTGGTGATACGTAGAGCACTATTATGCTGAGATGCGAAGCAGAGAGAGAGGGAGGCCCGTCCGCAGATAGAGTTCGCTCGTGTTCCAGAACCTCTCAACTTTGACTCGGACGGAGCCAGTCACGGATCCCGAAGACAGAGCAGCATGAGACGAGAAGTTTTTCCCACCTCTCTTGTGCCCTCCCTCCTATCTGCAGTCCCGTTTTCTGTAACGGCCATGCTGTAGCGGCCAATCACGGCGGCGCAGAGAACAGACAAGACACCCCTCTCGTCCACGTTTCCAGGTCAGACGAGGCCGGTAGTATGATAGGACATCCCGGCAGGCCTCTCTCTCTCTTCGTCCAGCCCGGTCGGAAGCCGCGCCAGTCCCTGGCCGGGCCGACCGGTCGTTCCCTTTTCCCATGCAAACTGCTCTGCTTACTCGCGCTGACGAGAGCTGTTGGCTCGAAACTCAATGCCAAGATATCGTGTCAAAAAGGGGTCCCCCTCCCTCCTTCCCACCCCCCCAAGGCACGATGTTAAAAGTCATCTTTCCCATCTCCCCGATATATATACCTTATTCGTCTCGTCCCACCGACTGCAGGCCTTGCGGATCCTCCTATTTCCCCGCGAAACTCGAGGTGGCCACCGTTTGATGGAGCAGTGGTAGGGAACAGCTCTCGGCGATCTTAGTCTCTCTTTCTTTGACAGTCTTCGCCCGTCGGCTCATGTCGTTTACGTCACGCCAGAGCACCTCCCGTCATGGAACGTGGTTCGGCCCCGACGTGACATGAGCAGCCCCTCCGCCCCCGCAGGCCCGGTCGGGGCGGCGCCGCCGCCGCCCGGAGAGACGCCCAACTTCGAGCACCCGCGGGACGTCCTCCATACGATCCACCTCGTCTACATGTCCCTCGTTCAGGTCGTCGTCGTCGTCTTCTTTTTCCTGCGCATCTATGTGAAAATTTCGGCTGCCGGGAGGTTCCGGCTCGAAGACTGTAGGTTCCAGGTCCCCGCACCCCGACTCTTGCCGGCGAGTCGTGACTGACACGAGACAGGGAGCTGCTTTCTTGGCTGGGTGAGTTGCGATGGGATGTCGTGCATAGCTCAAGTTCTGACGACAGGCGTAGCTGTTCACGGTACTCCTCAACAGCGCTGTATTCTTTAGTAAGTAGCACCGTCAATCTATCGGGAGTGATGTTCTGACGCCCGTGTAGAGCTTCAATTTGGCGAAGGATACCACATTTGGGAAATCACAGCGACCAACTTCATTGAGCTCCAAAAGGTGAGGAGACTGTGCCCCGGGTCCAAGTCTTGGCGTTGACACACCACACAGTGGCTGTACTTCAGCTCGCTCCTGTACACCCCTGCTGCGTTCTTCACAAAGGTCGCGATCCTCCTCCTGGTGGTGCGGGTCTTCTCCGTCGACCGAGTCGTCGCGCGGACGCTCCACGCGCTGCTGTGGTTCTTCCTGGTCTGCTACTTCCCGGCACAAGTCGCCAAGACGCTCGTCTGCGTGCCCGTCGATGCCTTCTGGAACCCGGCGGTCCTCAACTTCCGGTGCATCGACCAGACGAAGCTCTTTATCTACGACACGGCGCTGGGGATCGCGTCGGACCTCGCCATACTGCTCGTCCCCGTTGCCCTGACGTGGACGCTGCGCGTTTCGGTCTACAAGAAGGTCAAGATTGTGGGGCTCCTGGGTACCGGGGGGCTGGCGGTTGCGGTCACCACCTACCGGATGTACCTCGTGGTTCAGTTCGAAGACTCCAAAGACCCGACCGTTGACTTTGTCCCACTCGACTGGACAGTGTAAGTGACGCCCAGGTCCTGGACGATACGCTGAAACCCCGCTGATGAGTCTACCGCAGCACCGGAGAGCTCGCCATCGGACTGGTCTGCGCCTGCTTCCCCTCGATCAACTACCTCCTCGAGCAGCGCGCGGCACCTACCCCGAACCCCAACGCCCCGCGCACCTCGCCGGCATGGTGGAGGATAGCTTCCAAGAAGTACATCAACGTGCTGTCGTCGCTGGGCGTGAGCTGCGGCTCAAGAGTGGGGGGAGGCACGGGCAACAGGACGTGGCTTCGGAGGACGAATACGACCACGGCGACTTCGCGGGCGGACTCAACGGCCAGGCTCGCGGCGACGCCCGAGACGGAGGCGAGCGAGCCGCGGTGGGAGGACTACGACATCGAGCTCGGGGTACTTTCACGGCGGCCGACGCACCCCTTCGACGCGCCGGGGCCGTCACGGGATATCCTGCAGAGCGTCGGGGGACTCGGGGAAGCCGGGCCAAGGAAAGCCGATGAAGGGTGGCTTGCTCCACTGCCGGCGCTGAGTCCGCTTCCGGACATGCGGCGCGACCCTGGATGAAAGACGCGATGTTTCACTGTCGACTATCTGGTCTTCAGGCCGACGTAAATCGGAGAATTCGACGATAGGAAGAAACACCCCGTTTGATGATCATCCGGCCAACATGGCATCGCAGAGACATTCGTGAGGTTCAACGAAGTTTTGAGCGAGCTGGCGATCCCTGATGATTAGCAGCTTAGCACCGCCGTTATAGCAAGGTTAGCACGGCGCTGCTACAACCGGATTGGATACGCTTCTGCCGCCATTTGCTGCGTTTGAAGCCCCAACCCGGCCGGGTATGCACTTGCACTGCAAGGACGCGAAGAAGGCACTTGGCCTTAATTTCCGGGCTCGTCATGCGGAGGTGGCCAAGCGCAAGGGCCGAATCCTCGCGGTTCATGCGGCGACGGGAACGGGGAAGAGGTCACGTCCCTGTCGCGGACGGAGGCTGTGGCTGATTTGAGGAGGTGTTAGTGCCGGGTCCGAGTTTTGAGTCGCAGAACGAAGCGCTGCGGCACCTTGCAATTGGTGTACGGGGATGCTCCGACGTCGGGGCCACCGAGCGGTGTTGAAGAGCGACGGTCAATTGATGCGAGCCGACAATGTTGCGAACAAGATACCTCGGCATTCATACCGCATCGTACCTAGAGCGAACACGAGAGAGAGAGACATGATAAAAAACAGAGAGAAACAACAGCCAATGGACGTGGTAAAGAAGGACGTGGTTTGAGACACGTGCAGAATCGACATTGGGCGACGGGGCGATTGGGAAAAGGTCTCAGCCGCGAACGAGGCAGTCAGCGGATACCAGGTTTTTGATTGGTCAACACTTATGAGTACGTACTGAAGGCCCCATATCCAAGTACCTAGGTACCTGAGAAGGTCCGCAGAGGGAGCAGCCGCGACTAGGGCCACGCCTTGCGCGCTGAGAAAGGCCCGTGGAACAAGGCCAGGCCCGGACCCTTTGGGCGAAAATAGCGGGCGGGACGCTGTTTTTGGCGCTCCTGTGGGTGTATGACGTGCCTGGATGAGCACCTACCCATTGGACACGTAACAAACTGAAGGCCAGCAAACAGAAATTTCCGACTCAATGTGCCTGAAAATAAATCATCAAGTTGACAATTCATGTAATATGATACTGGTCAAAGACAATCAGAGAACTTTGATCGGTCAAAAAATGCATCCGGTAGACAAGCGACACGAGGTACAAGGTCGCCCAAATGTCCAGGTCCTGTCAGATCGCCTGGCTGCCTTACCTCAGCTCCCGTGTGCACCCCGTACACCCACTAAATTTGCAGTAAGCAGACGGCTCACGGCACTGAGCCACCCAGTGAGGCGACGAGCTCAGGCCCCCCTAGGACGGTTCTAGAGCCAAAGGAAAAAAAAAAAGAAAAAAGTGGCCAGGGTGTGCCAGCCATGGCAGAACGCAACGGACAGAAAAAAATATTCACAAAAATCCCACTTCGCCTCTTCTTCCCTTTCCCTTTTTCCCCCTTCTCTTCTCCAGCCCACAACAACAACACGCACCGTTGCACGCCAATCCCCCCCAGGGTGCTTCTCTCTCCCATTCCCTTTCTCTCCTCCTCGCGTTCTTGCCGATTTTTCTTCCTTGGGTCCTCGTCGCTCAAAGGCTCAGTCAGTCAGCTCCAGAACAGTCGTCTCTCGTCCGTCGTCTGCTCTCCTGTCCGAACCGCCTGCGGATACCGCTCACCCCGTGCGTTTGTGCATCTTGATCGCCATCCCGCCCGACTCAAGATTGCCCGCCCACCCCCGCTGTCAGCATCTATCTCGCATCGATCGCACTCGTCGTCCTCGCCGTCGACAAGTCAGACCGCCGCCTCATAGCAGCATCTGTTGAACCCGACGTCAGATCAAAACAAAAACACTGCATCCGTTCTCGTTCGCGAAAGACCTCGACGACAACGAAGCGAATCGCAACAAAGCATCTTTTGCCGTTGTTGCCGCATTGCATTGCTCTCCCTGCCTTTGTCTGTCCACCTCGACGACATTGAACTCGACGACGACGACCTCACCGTCTCCAACCCATTGAAGAAGAACCAACAATCCCCACACAAGAACGTCTCCCGACCACCCCCCACGAGAAAGGACATCTGCTCTTGATAATACTCTGTGACTTTGACTAGTTATGGCGTCCTCATCATTGCAGTTTGCCTACCGAACCCAGAAGGGCATCGGCCTGTTTGATGCTGCCCCGTCTTACCAGCCTCTCGCTGGGTTCGCCAAGCCCGAAGGGAATCTCCGGTGTTGTGCATACTCGCCCTGCGGCCGCTACTTTGCCTGGGCCAGCCCCGAGATCGTCACCGTCGTCGACTCGTCCAACGGCCAGCAGGTTCTTGCCCTCCCCATCCTGAACGTCTATGAGCTCGGCTTCTCGCCCCTCGGTACCTTCCTCGTCACCTGGGAACGCCCCGCCAAGGACGAGAATGGAGACGCGACCAAGAACCTGAAGGTGTGGCGCACCGTCGAGGACGGCGTCGCCGGCGCCGACAAGGTGCCCCTCGGCAAGTACGTCCAGAAATCTCAGGGAGGCTGGAACCTTCAGTACACCGCCGACGAGAAGTTCTGCGCCCGCCAGGTCACCAACGAGGTCCAGTTCTACGAGAGCCACGACCTCGGCACCGTCTGGAACAAGCTGAGGGTCGAGGGCGTCGCTGACTTTGCCCTGGCCCCCGGCCGCTCCCACTCCGTTGCCGTCTTTGTCCCTGAGCGCAAGGTAAGTTGTAATCTGTCTTTCCTGCGTCGCATCTTGGCAGAGCCTAATCCATTCGACCATAGGGGCAACCCGCTGCCGTCAAGGTGTACAACGTTCCCCAGTTCACCCAGCCCATCTCCCAGAAGACCTTCTTCAAGGGCGACAAGGTCCAGCTGAAGTGGAACAAGCTGGGCACCAGCATCCTCGTGCTGGCCCAGACCGACGTCGACAAGTCCAACAAGAGCTACTACGGCGAGACCACGCTGTACCTGCTCAGCGTTAACGGCTCCTTCGATGCCCGCATCAGCCTCGACAAGGAGGGCCCCATCCACGATGTCTCCTGGTCCCCGAACTCGAAGGAGTTCGGTGTCGTCTACGGATACATGCCCGCCAAGACCACCATCTTCAACCAGCGCGCCGTCGCGACCCACTCGTTCCCCCTGGGCCCCCGCAACACCATCATCTTCTCGCCCACGGGTCGGTTTGCTTTGGTCGCTGGTTTCGGCAATCTGGCTGGCCAGATTGACGTGTATGATCTTGAGAAGGATTTCCGCAAGCTCCACACCATCGAGAGCGGAAACCCCAGCGTCTGCACGTGGAGCCCGGACAGCCGTTACATCATGACGGCCACCACGTCCCCCCGTCTCCGCGTCGACAACGGCATCAAGCTCTGGCACGTCAGCGGCCCCCTTATGTACAACGAGGACATGGTCGAGCTGTACACCGTCCTCTGGAGGCCCCACGGCCCCGAGCAGGTGGTCAGCGGAGACCCCCTGAACCCCGTCCCCGCCCCGCACGCCTCCGCCGCCACGTACCTGGGCACCGTCAAGACTCCCAGCAAGCCCGCGGGAGCGTACCGTCCCCCTGGCGCTCGCGGCCTTGCCACCCCTCTTCACTTCAAGCGCGAGGACGAGGGTGGCGCTGCCCACATCAGCATGCCCAACGGCTCGGCGGCTGTCGGACCTAACGGATTCGGCCGCGCCCGTCGCGGCGTGCCGGGCGCGGAGCCGGTCCCCGGTGTCTCCAAGGTTCCCGGCGCCGATACTGCCGATGGCGATGAGAATTTGTCAAAGGCGGCGCTGAAGAACAAGAAGAAGCGCAACAACAGGAAGAAGGACGGCGAGGCCAACCCCGAAGGCCAGAACGGCGGCGGCGCCTCCCTGGCCCCGCCCCCTCGCGACTTCGGATCCGGATCGGGCCACGAGGGTCGCAGCCCCGAGCGCCGCGGCGGTGCCGGAGCTAACCACAGGCACCGCAGCCACTCTCGCAACCCGGGTGCGCAACGTAACAGGAGCAACACCCACCGGGGCCAAAACGGCGCGCCGCCGATGCCCAACGCCCAGCAGGCGCCCTCTGCGGCCAACGCCGATGCCGACGGCTCGCAGAACCCCAACGCGAAAAAGATTCGCAGCCTGCAGAAGAAGGTGCGGGCTATTGAGGATCTCGAGATGAGACTGGCCGGCGGCGAGAAGCTCGAGGACACCCAGATGAAGAAGATTGGCACCAAGACCTCCGTGCTGAAGGAGCTCGAGGGTCTCGAGAAGGAGGGCCACTAATTAGTGAGCACCGAAAAATCGGGGGCGGAGGAAATGAACTCCCCCCCAAGCGTAGAGAACGGGAAAACCCCGAGCTTCTGAAGGTTTAACTGAACAGGCCAGATGATGCCGGGTCCTCATGTTGAATGGTTTACTGGGACAGGATCAAGTTGTAGAAAACTAGGAAAATATGTGATTGCATGGTGCGAACAGCGCCCCTCCACGCGTGTCTCTCGTCGTTTTTATGATCAATTGTGAGGTGCCGGCCCCGCAGAGTCGAAAAAGGAATGGCCTGTCCCAGAACGCGATGGTGAATCCTGGGGTAAGATGTCCGGGGTAGTCCGGGGTTGCTGGGGTCTTAATTTTGACGGAAGTCCACACCCCGGAGCCGAAGGAGGGAGGTGGAGGTGTGTGGCTCCGGACCCGTGTCGGTGGAACTCCGAGTAGAGGACGAACAAGCCGCAGACCACTCGCACAACGATCATGATCAATTCGTGCCTCGCCTAGGGATGTCAAAAAGTAGCGGTCGTGCGAATGAGTTCTTGTCTATTACCGATGTGATCTATATGTCTCTGAATTCTCCTCTAGCTTCAATGTCTCGGCAGTATGTAATTAAGAAGAAGCCAAGACTCTTTTTTCTTCTTCTTTTCCTCTGGAATCCGAATATACTGGTCGGAAAGAAACCTGTCGTAGCAAAAAGTGACAAAAAGGAAGCGACCAAACAAAGAAAAAAACGAAAAAACTTCTTTAGGAGTTCATCTTTTCGGTCAGCTTCGCAACCATCTCGGCAGCTGCTTGACGCTCCTGCCCAGCTCCGCGATGCGGCGATTCGACTCCTTTTCCTTTTCGTTATGGGCTCTGCTTATAACTTTGAGTGCGTCCTCGAAGGTGGCTATGCGATCTGCTTCTCTGTGACGGGACGCCGCGACGGGGGCGATCGAGGCCATGGTGCATGTGGGCGAGATGCTAAGGGGCGATGGGTAGGCTGCGGCTGCGGTTGCGGATCTGAGGGGCGGCGACTGAGTGGGCGTCATGGGCGGGCGGGCTCTTCGTCTTCTCATCGGGATGGGTTCGCCGTCCTCGCTGTCCGAGTCGCTTCCTGCAACCGGGGTGCCCTCGATGCTGTGCGGAGGAGTGATCAGGCCTGTGGCAGGAGCATACGGCTTGGGTCTGAAAGGAGTATTTGCGGTCTTGCGGGCTTTTTGGTAATCGCCAACTTTCGGGCTCTCCGAGCGAGAGATTGCCGGCTTCTTGTAATTCTTGCGGGGGTCTTCTTGGACGGCGTCGCCCTTTCTCTTCTTATTTCGCGCCGGCTGCCAGGACAGATCGTACTCTTCCTCATCGGAGCCGTCATCGCCAAAGCCATCCTCGGTGAGCTCCGGAAATATGCGCGCAACATCCTTGCGCCAGGTACGAAGAATTCCTCTCGTCTTTTCGTGGTTCCGTTTCCATGACTTGGTCGCCAGGAGGGGGTACCTCTCGGGAAGGAGGACGGTTAAGGCAATCCTGGCGTTGTCGTCGTTCCACCAGATCGATCCATGAACGATGGGTCTCAGGTGCTCGCGGTAACAATTTGAGAGGAAGTTTTGATCCGCGTCGCTCAGATGCTTTTCGGCGACTTTGAGGAATTCGTTGTTCCACTCGTTGATCTCGTAGGTGAGAGCGAGGAGAGCTAGTTTCTCGAGCACGGCCTCGTGTTCGTCGTCGGCGGAGCTAGTTGGAGGCATTCTGGAAATATGTAAGGACGCCATCCGAGGCCGTTGGCGTCTTGGAGAACTCACATTATTATTGTTGCTCTTTTTGTTCAGCAACTTCATGTCGAATTTTCTCTTCTGCTGAAACGAGCGTCTTTCCCAGCTAGGGGTAGCGAACGACTGCAAGGGGTGCTTTCTCTCAACTCGGAGGCTGTGCGACGTAAGGAAGCGCTCTTCAAAGGAACAATGGAATACAATAGCCGAGAAAGAGAGGGCTCGACAACCCCCGGGCCAGACGAGGGAAGGGATAAAACTCAGAGAAGACCTATACGGAAGGAACGAAGACGTCAAACGTGTCGACCAGCAAACGCGCACGCGCCTGCCGACTCTGTTCGACTCCGGCGAAGTCCGTCCCCTCCAGCAAGATGCCGCGTCCCACACGTCCGACCGGCCCATATCATACTGGCAAACACAGCCAAAGGCGGTGAACTCTCTGAAGCGAGTTTTCGAGACGCGGCCTCGCAAGCAGCATCGTGTTCAGGGTCGCTGGACGTGGTGTTGAATCCTCATCAGGCAGCGCTATAACCCCATTGGCCAGAAGGAGTCCAGTGAATACTGGGTACTCGTATAGTGTGTCCAGAACTCTGGAATTTGATGTTTTATTCCACACACCAGGTGGGTATTTCACATCCCCTCTGGCCATACTGGCCCACGACTAGTATTGTCATTTCTGTTGTCTTTTATTATTGTTTCTACTGTCTATCATTGTCACTGTCGTCCGTTGTCGTCATCGGTCGCCGTTGTGTTGCTGCTTGCCAGAGGTGGGATGCCTATTCAGCTTGGGAGAGTCGCCTTAAAAACAACCGCAGCGCCACCACCCTGGTCACCAAGGTGTCTGCCACCCATCTTTCTTCAAATTCTCAGCGACGCTGTCAGATCTCTTCGCGTGTTTTTCTTCTACCCTGTTTTTTTCTCTCCTCAAAGATTTTCTCGCTTCCAATCTCTTCCAACCACAACACCACCATCCCGACCTTTGACCCCTCCGCCAGATTTTGGCCCAGGACAACACGATGCAACGGGCAGGTCGTTCGTCGGCCAGCCTCTCCTGCTATTATGGTTGAGGAACCAACTACTTTCCGAGGTAAGAGTGTCGATGGGCAAGATTTCCTTTTGTTTTATTTTTCCTTCTGTTCGCGGCTCTTCTTCCAACTAGTGACTCTCCCATTCCCTGCCGTTTTGGCTCTGCACGAGATCCTCCCATCGCCGATGCGGTGCGGCTTGGTGGTGTTTGCTACTCCCCTCCCCCATTTCGCAACCTCACGACGCTAGGCTTCGTCTGGCGTTGCGGCGGGTAGTGCCTGCATTCACGGGTCACGGGCGAGGGCGAACATCACCTGGCGCACTGGATGGGCAGACATCACTCGGGACGTGTGGACAGACATCACTTGGAATGTGTGGGCGTACATCACTTGGGACATCATGTGGTGGGCAGCACTTAGCACGTCGTGTCACGTCACAAAGGCAATGATGATTTCTTCACATGCAGTCGAAAGTGGCTCCTTGGGATCACATTCATGGCTGTCAAGAAGACTGGCTGAGCCTGGGATGGGCACTGGGGGCATACATGTCACAAGGGGGTTCAGATCGGGACTGGGGGTTCACACATTTCACATCGGCCATCATCTGAACATTTGGATGGGAATATGTCACAGCTCTGGCAAGCCAGAATGCGCGGAGGCACTGCTTTATCTGGTGATCATCTTTGGACTGCTTGACGGCGGTCCTCAGACACCAAGCCATCGTATGCCGGGTTAGGGGTCGGCCGATGGCAAAGCAACTATATCTTTACCTGCCCCCTGGTGGTACGAAAAGATCATTAAAGGATCAGTTCGTATGAATCCTGGTTCGTGAGAGGGGGCACTTGGGACAGTGATGATCACCGACCCTTGCAGGTCCACATTCTGAGTCTCAAAGGGTGGAGAGGAAGATGACGAGTGGAGGGAGTGAACCTGACTGGAACGCCAACAGGGGAGAAGGGAGAAGGATGGGTGATGGGGGTGTACATGACCGTGTTCAACATGAAGAAGAAAGGGTGCGCGATGATGGGTTTGAACAAGATTGTGCTGAACATGATGAAGAAGAAAAGAAGTTCAGGTCTGGGATGGGAGAAGAGGAGGGGATTTATACCCTCGGGGACCTGGTGGCTGATTGCGGGATCAGTAGAAAGGTACGTCTCGTCTGTGATACGTCTCTTCTGTTCAAGAGAACGAGGGAAGCCACGATGGAACTACATCAGGTACGTGGGAGTGGTACACGATGGTAACGGGACGTGCCGAGCCAGAAGGCGCTTCTGGGCAGGCGAGGTACGGCTTGTCAGGGCATGATGGAAGTCACGATGGGAATACGGCAGGTATATGGCAGCGGTGCCCGATGGCAAAAGGACTCGTCCAGCAGAAGGCGCGTCCAGACAGGAAAGGTACGTCTTGCTCAGGCAGAAGGGAACTGACTATGCAGAGGAATACGGCAGGTACGGGGGAGGTGTACATGATGGAAAGGGGAGACGCGTCTGGTCGGGGGAAGGCACACCCAGCACATGGGAGGAGGCTTCGGATTCATGGGAAGGAGCGTTAGGGGTTCTAGTCTGTGGGAAGGAGCGACAGCACATGGGAAGGAGACAGCTTTGGTCGGGAATCGAGCGCCTCGAGAAAGCCGCTGGTGCCAGCATATCGTGAGTGGTTGCAAAAGCAATGGCTCAGTGACAGAAAGGCTCTACAGGAATGCGGGGGGCCTGCCAGGACGGGCAGGTTGGGTGGCGTATCGCTTCGTAGGCCCGTAGACGAAGCTGGTCACGGTTGCTTCAGCATCACACCCGACAGTTTGAGCAAGAAATAGGCACTTTCTACGTGATGCTACATGCTGTGATAGAGAACAATGCTTTATTTCCCCAACTCAAACGTCTTCTTTGGAAGGGTTCGAGTCTTCGCAGCGGCGAGATGGCTCCTGTCTAGTCTGACGGACCTCCTCGCCCATGCCTGGAACCTTTGGCTCCCATTTATCGGCATCGCCTAACTTGTCTACCGTAAAGCCAGCGCTGCCTGGGTTGCGCATCCGGGCCTCCAACTGCCTCTGGTAAGATACCTGTCGGAGCCTCTCTGCCTCTCTCGGGGTAAGACGTAGCTGTTGAAGACGATCAGCCTCAAGCACCTTCCCAGCAGCCTCGGGATACTCACGTAAACCTCAACTCCGACCGCGTGGATAGCTCCTGCCACCCATCCCGCCATGCCGAAACTGACGTGAAGCGACGCTGCAGGTCCCGTCGGGGTCGATCGATCAAAGAAGTCGGCCTCGACCAGGACCTGCTGGTTGGGGCTGGTCCCAGCCATGTACGGAGCGCAGGCCTCGAAGAGCTTGGCGGTAGCGTTGGCGGCACCCGCGTTTCCCAGCATGTGTTCGATGACGGCGCAGGGGAGGGACGCAAAGTATCCGCCCTGCTTGCTAGCTATGAGTGCTCCGATGAGCAGGATCGGCCTCATGGTTATGATGGCACCGGCCTGGGGTCCCGGCAAGGTCAGTTTGTCTTCTCTGTGCGGAAGGGGCTGGCGGCAGCACTTACGTAGAACCAGGCTCTCAGCATCCAGGCGCGGTGCTGTTCGATCTGCAACCTCTTGATCTGAACGAAGGCGATGACGAGAGACCCGAGAAACGATATCGACAAGAACCCCAGAGAGGCCTGAACCTCCAAACCACCTCCGACGGCGTGCCGGGCGATCAAGAGCGCTCCGATAGTCCCAGGTACCGACAGCACCAGGATGATGTACCCATTGATCCGGTGGAAGAGCACGAATCTGCGGCGGACGGCGGGTATGAACTGCCAGAAAACGAGAAACGAGGCAGGCAGGATACACGCGAGGTGCATGATGATGCCGATGCGGTCAGCCGCAAAGTTGCGGTAGTAGTAGCACTCGCCGGGCAGGGCTCTCTGCGTGACGCCGAAGCCCGGCCCGCAGAGCACATTGTCGACGTCGAGATACATGAGGCGGGCGAGCGTGAAGCCCATAAGGGCACCGGCGAAGTTGACGAAGAGGACGAAGTTGTACTTCTTTTGGAAGCCAAAGTATTCGTGGACTCTGGCCATCTTGGCTATGAACGAGGCCGCCTTGGTTGGTCCAGACATGGTGCCGGTTGTTCGTCTCTTTTCCGAGCTATATTAATTATGTTGATGTGCGAATGGAATTTGAATGTAAATCTAGAGACGAGATACAGTGTTTTCAAACTCGAGAAACAACAAGAGGAAGTCCTGGACTTAAGTAGACCTCGAGTCTGTCAATGCATCGACCCTCTCCATCGTCCTCGGCGTGAGACAGACCCTGGCACCCAGCCGGGCCATTAATCGTACCAAACCCAGACTCATCATCGACGATGCCATGCTCTCGATCTTCAAGACACATGCAAAAGCAATACACCACGCAACAGACACCCTTGCGTGATGCAGCCGAGAGACAGACGGGCGACGGCGCAAAACGTTCCTCTTCGGGCCTAGAGGCGACCACCCAGCAGCTCTGATTGGTTGCTGACGCCGTTGTCTCTGGTTGATTCGAACCTCCAAGCTTGGCGATTCCTGCCTCCTTCCTCCCCCCCCCCGCATGCGCCCTGGGGTTCTCGCAATCTCGCCATAGGACTGCATACGTCCTCCGTCCGTCGTGATTGGAGCGCGGAATGGCCCTGATCTAGCTTACTAGCTTAAAAGAACGGCACGGCTCCCCCATACGCCGAACGATTGTCTCTCTGCTTGCTAACACATTGCGTTAGATGTCTGGAAGAGGCTGAATGCGCGCCGTGACGCCCGAGATTCACTCCATATCTAGAAGATAGGACCTCAGGCGTCGTTCGTTTGCCCGGCATGGTGGGAGTTGCAGGTCGGTCCCGGGGTTGCAAGACATGTCGGCGGCGGAAGAAGGGCGTGAGTGCGACAAAGCCTCGGTCAATTTCCAAGAGACAAACCGAACTAACGATATCACAGTGCGATCTCCGAGAACCAATCTGCGGCAACTGCGAAAGGACAAAAAACACCTGCGAGTACGACCGGCGGCAGGTCTTCATCAACACCACCGGGCCGGGCGCGGGGGCCGGAGCGCCGCTCGCAGGACTCGTCACCAGCTCGACCGACGTTGCTCTCCCGCACTCCCTCGCCCGCTCGGCCTACGAGGAAAAGTACCTCGGCCTCTTCTGGGATGTCTGGTTTCCTGCCGGGCAGCTCTCGACCGACCTGGCGCCCAGGTACCCCGTCTCCAGCTGGACCTGCTCGGCGCGGGACTTCTACCGGCATGACAGCGCCCTGCGCCGCACCCTGCTCGCCATGTGCCTCAGCACCCTCGGCCGCCGGGAGGACCGGCCGGAGCTCATGGCGGACGGGTTTAAGCTCTACGTTCAGGCTCTGAGCGATGTGAATGCCAGCCTGCGGCATCCGAAGAGGTTCAGGTCGGATGCTGTGATGGTTGCCTCGCGGGGGCTGGGGCTCTACGAGGTAGGAGTACTCGTTCACCGAGTTCGACGCCCTTTGACTGATGTTCCAGCTCTTGTACGGAACGGAAGACTTTGGCCAGGTCGAGACCTCGCAGGTCAAGAGCTGGCACGGCCATAATCTGGGCGAGCTGGCCATCATCCAGCAGAGAGGGCCTGCAGCGTACCTGGAAGGCCACGCACACGACCTCTTCGCCGAGGGCCGCATGCATCTCGTGAGTAAACCTGCCATCTCAGCCATTCAGGAGAAACCATCGTGACTAACCTCCATCCTAGGCCATCGCAGCTTGCATGAGCCGGAAGCGAACCTTCCTGAGCGACGACGCCTGGAAGACCGTCCCCTGGACCAAGGTCCCCAAGACCCCGAAAGACAGTCTCCTGGACATCCTCACCGACATCCCGGTCCTCCTGGAAGAGGCCGACCTCCTCAAGAACGCCCCCAGCACAGCCACCCGCCGACGATTCCTCGAGACGTACCAGCGGCTGGACACAGAAATGGTCTGGTGGCTCGACAACCTCGCCCCTCCTCGCCAGACCCTCGCCGCTCTGCGGGAGCGCGAATTTCACAGCCCCTCGGCCGACGAACTCGCCGTCGCCCACGTCATGACGCACTTCTGGGCGGCCTGCATCCTATTATATAGCACCCTACACTCCTGCCTGCCTCACCTGGCCCCGGAAGCAGAATCACTCGAGCTGGCGGAGCGAACAGACCCACGGCCGTACTGCCTTGACATATCCGATACCGTGGAGGCCTTCTTCCAGCCCGAGGCGGGGACGTTCGGCATGCACGCGGCGCCGTTCCCGCTGGGCATGGCGATCCGGCACCTCATGTTCACCGAGGGGCTCGGGGACGACTGCATGGGGCTTATCGCATACTTCAGCCGGGGCGGCGGGGGCGAGGCGATGGGGAGGTTTCTGGTGAATTCGCTGCCGGAGTGGACTAATGGGGAGACGATACCCATCTTTGACTGACGGAGAAGAGACCCATGGGCTCGCTTGTAACGTAAATTGTCGGTGAGGTAGAGTTGTGTTACAGGAGATGATGATGTAGAAGGACTCCATCCATCCTCCGATTCATTTTTGCCCGAAGGAGCACCGGGCCCCTTTGACGCTGAATAGTCGGACGCCTAAATTTCCGGCATTTTAAGCAACAAAAAAAGCATCAAACCACGTCGTCCATTTCTATTCTACAGAGATCTCCACGCTCAATTGTAAATCGAGATCGTTCGTATCTGCAGCTATCATCGCTTGGTCTCCATTGTCCGTCCGTGATGTTGTCCTGACATTGACACCCTTGCATCCACATTATTCTAGTTCTCATGTCCCCGTCCCTGTAATCCTGCCGTATCCATCGTCGCTTTCATCTCTTCCAAAAAAGTAAAAACATGTATCCCGTTGATACCTACTCCTCGGCTTGTCACTCGATCGTCATCTTTCCTACCTCCAAACCTTGAAGTTGAACTCCCCACTCCGCCCCACCTCCACGCGGCCCCGAACCCCTCATCCTCATGCCGAACATCACCAAACAACCACACAGTTCTTCACATCCACAACATCACAAGCCCATTAGCCAGATTCATTTACCACATCTCGAATTGCCCTACATAATCAGAGAATTGGCTACAAATAAAGTACCCATGATGCAATACCAAAAACATAACCAAAAGCCCCACCGCTCCCCGCACTCTATCAACTTTACGACCAAAAGAACATAGTCACATCCAGAAAAAAACGAGCACGCCCACGATTCCCATAGTTACGCATGCCACGTAAAAACCAAACGAGGTTTGTGTTTTCGCAGTGAAAGAAAAAAGGATTGACCAAAACGTAAAAACGAATACCGGCGTGAAAAGAGAGACGTATGCTGCCTGCTTCCATAAGGGGTTATCGCCGTTTCCGTTTCCGTTTCAAAAAGTCATAGTCTTTCTTCCGGCTATCCTCCCCAGCCGTTTCGGACGCGCAAAAACAAACAAATACAAATAGTAACCTATTCCCTAGGTCATCCTGAGACGCAAAGGATGAAAGGCTACCCAATTCGACGCATCGTTTGCTATACTAAAGGAATGCGTAATCAAGAGACTCTCTCTCTCTCTTCGAACCCAAGGCGTGGGTAATCCGCTCCGCAGCACGCCTCGGCTCCGATCTACTATAGAGAAACACAAAGACGGGGGGACGCTGAAGGGAATACGCGATACTTGAGTGTGTGTTTAAAAGAAAAAAAGGCCAGATTCAAATTTGCGGCGGTCTCAAAAACAATCCACCAATTGGATAAAAAACAAATCCAAGCCTCTCCTAAAGCCTAGCCTCTTCCCCATCCAGGAATAAAAGGGCGGGAGGAGGAGGGGTGACGACGGCCCGGATTCCCCTTGAAAAACCGCCAGTCGTTGACTTTTGGGTATCCCGATAATCTTAGCAACAACATGCCGCGTGTGTAGTAGAGCTGATTCTGCGAGCAGCATTCTGTCTTTCCCTTTCCGTTACGACCAAATGATGATCCAACCTCAACGCCGAGGGATGTTAAAGGATGAAAAAGGTATATTGTAAAAAGAAAAAGTCTTTGGGTGGCGGACGGCGAGTCGCTGCATCGTGTTGTGAGAAAGCAGGTGAGCAAGGCAACCAGTTAGTGGTAAAGATGGCCGCCTGTTTTGGAACAGTGTGCTGGAACGATGCTAGCAGCGGCAGCAAGAAAAGGTGGAGTCGTGCGATGTGTCGTGTTCCACTGCCGGCCAAATGCCCAAGACGTATGTGCGGGTGATGGGGTGTACATTGATATATACGGCGTGCAGGTCACGGCTGAGCGCGTCACCTCTCGATGCTCTCAGGGCTCATCATGCCCATGCCTTCATCCTTGTCGGTCTGGCTGGCGTTGCCTTGGCTCTGCACGCTCTCGTTCCGCTCCATGCTGGCTGGAAGGGCCAGCGCTGCGGGGTTCGGGCCCGCGCCGTTCACGTTGACGCTCTTGAGCTTCTTGGCCGGGGTAGTGTTGGCACCTTTCTCCGGGGAGGCGTGGGGCCCGCCCTGCTTTTCCTGGGCCTGCGCCGCCAGCTCCATCTTCTTCTTCTTCTTTGCGAGCGCAATCTGCTCCTTGGGCGGCCGCTTCTGCGGCGAGACAATCTTTCCGGACGCGCCGAGACGCGGACGAGGCCGCCTCTGCTTGACGGGCAGCTCTTCGTCCTCGACCAGCGGAGCATCACTATTCGCATGGAGCTTGGCGAGAAAGAAGTTCTTGACGAGTCCAATCTGGCCGTGGATGTTCTCCGTCGTGACGGGGTCAACGGGCGGCAGGGAGTCGAAGAGGTCGGTGACCTCAGTGCCGACCACCTGCGTCTGCATCTGGTACTGGTTGCGCACGCGGGACTGGAGCAAATGGAGAGGGACCGAGAGCATATCAAGACCCATCTCCTTGTCCAGTCCGAGAGCTTTGAACCCGAAGAAGTCCTCGCCAAGGTCCTCCGCGAAGTCGCCACTAACGAACTGATCGCTGCCGTCCTTGAACGCGCCGACGCCGTCTTGTCCGGCTTCTTGGGTGAGGGCAGGGCGCAGAAGCTCGGTAAGATGGAACTTCATACGTTCGTGAATGCCGCCAAGCTTGGAGCTGAGTCTGTCAACTTCGTCCTTGGCGTATGACTCCAGGCTCAGCAGATCGCAGCCATTCTCATCCAGCGTATGCAGTATAACCTCCTCGGGGGTGAAGCGCGACTGGAAGCGGGCCCCGCGCTCGGCGTGGACCCCTGTGGCTTCCTTCTTCTCGGCCTCGCGGTACACGTTGAAGGTGCGGATGAGCTTCTCGAAGTAGTCGGACGCAACGCTGGTCAGGGTATCGATGGCCGAGGGCTGGAGCTCCTCGAAGCCTGTGTGATAGAGGATCTTGGCTACCGAGCGCTGCAGCGCGTTGTGGCAGGTCTCCGGCGCGATCACAGGCCCGTCGTCGGCGATGAAGGAAGGCTCCGCGTCCTGCTCGACGAACGCCTCGTAGTTGGACTTGGGAAATTGGTTGTTGTAAACCTGGGAATGTCAGCGGCTAATCACCTGCCCGGCTCTGCCGGATACCTACCTGAGTCTGGATCTGCATTTGCTTGATCACGCCGATCTTGCTCGATAGTTTCCTCGTCTCCTGAATTTGGCGAATGTTGGCGTCGATCTTGGTCGTCAACTTGCTCTTAGGCGCGATGAAGTGGCCATCGGGAATCAGCCGCAGGTATTCCTCGTGCTGGTTGATGACGTGACCCTCGCCGTCCTCGACCCACTGCAGCTTAGGGTGGATATCGGGGATGACCGTCAGGGGCTCGTAGTATGCGGGAACCACCTTTTCCTCCTCTCCCTCCATGCCCTCTGCGAGCGTCTCGGCAGGCTTCGCCGCCTCCTTGGCGGCAATGGCTGACGAGTCGGCCTGTGAATGGCTGATGACACCGATCGACTCGGCTTCCTTCTGGTTCCTCAGATACCAGCGGATACCGGCCTTGTTCCTGAGCAGGGCCGGGGCTTCGACGTTGAGCTTGTTGTCCTTGAACAGCTGGTGCCGCTCCTTGGCAATGAGCGCGCGATGCTTCTTGGTCACCTGCTTCCAGATTTTGTACTCGTCGTCTTCGTACGCCTGCTCTACCGCCTCGTTGAGCGCCTGACCCAGGGCCATGCCGTTCAACGTCGGCCCGTCGATGTCCATGGCGTCACCGTTGCTGCCGAGCCCGGAATGCCCGTTGATGCCGCCTGGGGTGGCCGAGCCTGCGATGGGCGTGCCGAAGCCGTTGCTGCCATCGACCTCGGAGCCCTCGCGTCCCTTGGCCAGAAGGCCGTTGAGCTGGAGCAGCGGCTTCTGGTCGACGCTCGGAGTGCCCTCTTTTTGGTCCGCAGGCTGCTTCCTCGACTTGCCTCCTTTTGTACCGGCGGTTCGGCCGCGAGAGGACATTATAGGCTCGTCGTCCGAGTCGTCGCCGTTATCTTCTTCGCCACCGTTCTGCTTCCGCCGCTCTTCGGCCTCGACCTCGGCCCTCGGCCGGATGACGAGGTCCGGGATGAGGGGGATCAGCTTCTCTGCCTCCTTCCTCATGCCATTGGCCATGCGCCGCAAGGGGTGGCCCATGTCTTGGTTGTATTTTAGGCAGTTGTCCCATATCAGGTTAAGGTCGGTGACAAACTCCGCTTTGGACTTGTACGTGAGTGACTTGAGTTTCTTCGTCATAGTGCCCAAGTCCATGGGTTGCTTGATCACTGCAGTGTGACGCGCGTCATTAGCCAATCACGGTCGAATCCGGCTGCCTGGATGCAACTTACTTGTGTAGTAGTCGGGCGCATCGCGCTTGTTCACCCTCTGCAAGAAGGGTGTTGAGTATTCCGTATGTGCCTTCAACTCTGTCAAGACTTTCTCGACCGCCTCGTACAGTTCTTCCTGGTTGACGTTCTCTTCGCTCGCCCATTTGCTGCGGTTTTTCCGCACTTCGTTCATCAAGGACCGGAGCTCGGCGTCTGACGCGCGAACCTGGTCGCGTTTCATGTCTATCCTCGCAATCAGGTGCTTGAGGGTCAGGCTGGACGCGCCAAGGTTGGCGCTGCTAAGCGAGCCGTGGTTCTCGGCCTGGCCCCCGTTGGCGTTGTTATGGTGACTATTGTTTTCCATCTCCGCCTGCAGTTGTTTCTCGGACTCTTCCAGCTGCTGCTGCTCCAGCATGGCGGTCCGGTCGTTCTCCAGCGTGTAGAAGATGGTGTGGAAGCTGCGCCGCGCCGCCTCCTCGGTCGCGGAGCGCGCCTCTTCCAGCTGTTTGCGCGCATCTTCGCTCGTCTTTGCGTGGTCGTGCGAGCCGTCGGCGTTCTTGAGCTTATCGAGTTTGCCGGGTGAGCTGACCGAGTGCACGGGCGAGCTGCCGGACTTGGACGGGGAGAGCAGCGAACCGGCGCCGGCGGCCGCGGTGCCGTTCTTGGGCTTGTCCGCGTCGCCACCGGTCGCGTCTTCGTCTTCATCTTCGTCGTCGTCATCGCCGTAGTCGTCCTCGTCGATGACCCGCTTGGCCTTCTTTAATGGAGGCTCCTTGATCGGCGTGTGGTCGGTGGTAGGGGGCAGGATAGAGGGGGATGGTGCGGAGGGGCGGCGGAGGGAATCGATAGCGGAGTAATTGTAGGAGCCGTCGTCAGCAAACAGCAGCGAGATCTTGGCCTCGCGCTGATGATAGAGCTCCCTGAAGAGGGCGCGGCGTCGCTCATCTTCAATATCAGGTTGTGCCTCAGGCATCAACGTCATTGAATGGTCGACGGGGGTTCCAGTTCGCGCCGGACCATCGTCAAGTTGATGGAAGAGGCGACTTGATGTTGTATGATAGAGCGACGGCGGCTGCCATGCGTGTTGGCCGTTGGGGATGGACATCTTGGGCCCGGGTTGATGATGGCGACAAGCAGGCCGGGCGTCGCCATGCGCAAGACAAATGCGCTCGTCAGGGGCCGAGTCCGGGCGGCAAAGGGGTGTTACGATCGCATGAGTAGAAAGAGCGACATCGATAGAGATGGCCGGCCGAATTGGACGTTGCGCGGAGTTGCGGTTGTGATGTATTGATGGGTTGGAATAGGGGGGTTTAGGCGTGGTTCCAAGAGGTGAGGTTGAGGATTTGGAGAGGCTCGTACCAAACTACGCGATGGAACTTTTCCCTTACCTGAACACGGCGAGTTGGCCGCTGCGAGCGGTACACGGGACTTAAGACGGGCACCCGCGGACCAGCGCACGCCGCCACGAGAGCCGTCGCATCAATTCAAAAATTTCAAAGCGCCTTCCGAGAGCCTTTCAAGATCCTCACATCTATTTTTTGGACCCAGAAAAGAGGTGCACGACGGCCATGTTGGGTGTCCCGGCCGCTCGCTGCAGGTACAGGAACCTCGAGTGCCGACGACGGCGCCCACCGCACTCCCTCTTTCCCCCCCTTGGATCCCAGCGATCGGATCGCGTATTATGGCATCACGTGACGAAACAGCCCCCAAGTCCGCTGGCGTCAGCAGCGAGCAACGTAAGTATCTTTGAGTTTGTCTCGAGGGAGGTACCTCAATGCCGCACTGCTGAGGAAGCGCGCCGAAAATTGGTGGGTGCGCGCATTATCGCGGTTCTTCAGCGATCACTTCTGCGGTCTGCAAACCACTGCTGCAACACCGCAAGTGACCACTCCACGCAGCCATCATCACCGACCCTTGATAATGACGCCCTCCGCGCATCGCGTCGCCCCAGATATCGCGACCCGTTGACGTCGCGCTCTCCATGGTCCTCCGCGGCCCACGGGATAACCCGCCCGGGCCACCCAGATCCGACCTAACCCCCCTTCCAAAATAACAAAATAAAAAAAACTTGGGGGCCACCCCTGTCCCAGCAGGTCCCGCCCGCCAGTGACCACACACTACGTGCATCTTTTTCGTTAGTGGATTGCGAGTTGAGCCCACACAGCACAGCAGCGAGAGAGAGAGAGAGAGAGAGAGCTCCTCCCTCCGATCCAGCCGTCTGGGAGCTCCGGCCAGCTGCACACGCACATCACCCACCCTCGTCCGTGACGAACCCCATTACGAGTACCCTCTCGCTACCTTCCCTTGCTTGGGTACCCTATCTGCCTTAGGTACCTCGCCTTGCATCACACCTGACCTTCTCGTGCCGTGCCTCGCTCCCGAGGAGCCGCTTCGAACCCTTCCATCCGTCCCATCATGACAGCTTGAAGCTAAGCTTCTATCCGCGCACAAAAGACAACCGTTGACGACGACCCCCGATCTGAGCTGCCCTACACCCTCGACTTGCCAATCACACACCCCGCCCTGCAAGAGCTGCAGGACCCTTCAAAATGCGGATACGCTTGCCCTTTGCAGGTGCGTCGAAGGCCTCAACCGGGCCCCCGATCTGGCCCCCCTTCCCTCCCCCATGATCCCTCGCAGATTGCAGATCCGGGACCAAGCTCTCCAGCATCACATCCCCATGTTCGCATTACGTATACCTCCCTTGACCCCCCGGCTAACGCTTCCTTCTCCCGTCGGCAGGCGTCTTCTTCGCCCTCCTCCTGGTCGCGGGCTACGCGGGCCTGACCTCTCTCCAGGTCGGCCAGTACGTGAACGACAAGGTCCTCCACTTCGTGACCTTCTTCCTCCTCACCATCGTCTTCTACTGGATCCTCGACACCAACCGCCGCCGCACCCTCAACCTGACCCTGATCGTCTGCACCGGCGTCCTCGGCGTCGGCTCCGAGTTCCTCCAGGGCTTCCTCCCCAACGGCCGCGAGTTCGACTTCTACGACATCATCGCCAACGTAGTCGGCTCCCTCGCCGCCCTGGGCCTGTGCTCGTGGTACCACAAGCGCATGCTGGAGCGGAAGCGCCGCTCCAAGTCGTACGCCCCCGTCCCCGGGGAGGACGACGAGGACGTGGAGCTGGGCGAGGGCCACGAGACGGGCGTCGTCGAGGCGAGCGGCGCGAGGGACGGGGGTGACACCACCGCCGGCGGCGCCGGAAGGACGCTCGAGCAAGAGGTGGACAATTGGGACGAGAACCAGGTGGACGACTGGGACGAGGACGACGCCGACGGCGACATTGGCGGCGTCAAGGGCAAGACCGTCGAGTCTGATATTGGCGATTCCAAGAAGCGGGCAGACTAGGCTATGCTGCGCCGAAGGAAGGGAGGGGAACGACGTGGGATATGACGGAGATGAGCATTGAGTTACGTTTTGGCGTTTGGGACGGTCTTCATCCTTGCAGCGTTTGCTTTCGTCATAGAAAATTGTCGACTCTCTGTCTGTCAGGTCTCTCTGTCTGTCGGCTCTGTCTGCCGGCCTGTTCACACGGTGTTTGCTTGTGATGCTACCGCGAGACCAACTTGCCTAACCAAACATCCACGCACGGGAGGACCAGGGTCAAGCACAATTCTTCAAAAGCATGGACTACTTTTACATCTAAAGTACGAAGATAATTTGTGCAGACGCCGGCCGATTTCCTGTTTATACATGAGACTTTCTCCTCGAGAAACCACAGACCCCCAAGGACCCCAAAGCACTAAGCGGTCACCACCCAAAGGCCTCGTTGTGCCACACCACCTCGCGGCCCCTCATGACCCACGCCCCGACGTACTCCCGCATCTGCCTCCCCATCTCCGCGGGCCCGCACACCAGCACCGCGACCCTCTCCTCGGCGCCCAGCCTGAAGAACTCGTCGACGATGCGCCGCAGGTCGGGGCGCTTGCGGTTGTGGTCGCCCGTCAGGAGCCCGCCCCGCCGGCGGTCGCGGGACATCGTGCTCATCTCCATCTCCCCGCCGGGGTTGGTCTCTGCCGGCATGCCCGCCATCGGCCCCGCGTTGTCGGAGTGCATGGCATCCCCCGTCAGAAAGATCTTGACGTTCTCGTCGTCGAGGATACCCCTAGGCGAGGACGAGGACATGGCCCAGGTCGCGTCGCCCGCCCCCCGAACGGACCACACCATCTCGACCTTGGCGCTGGGGTTGTCCTGCAGGATGGCGCGGTACAGCGGCACGGTGAAGGTCGCGCCGACGCCGCCCGCCACGAGGAGCACGCGGTCGACGGACGCGCTGATGAGGCGGTCGAAGTGGATCGACGCGGCGCCGTAGGGGCCCTCGATGCACAGCGGGACCTTGCTGCTGTCGCCCGCGCTGCGGGCTGCGTTGGCGAAGTAGCCCAGGTGCCGCGTCACGGGGCCGTCGAGCTGGCGCGCGACGAGGGTTATGTCGCCCGTCTCCTCGCTTACGGATGCCACGGTGAAGGGGTTGAAGAGGAACTCGTAGATGAGAGACTCGGACGAGTCGCCGGGGCGGGCGGCGGCGGGGATGCTGAGGTAGACGTGCGACCCCGGCCGTGTGCGGAAGGCGTTCATCTTATACGGCGGAATGGAGGCGGAGATCTTGACGAGGTTGGTCCCCGGGATGGCCTCCAGTTTTGAAAAGGCCATGACGGTGCGCAGGCGGCGGACGACGAGATCGATGAGGAACACGATGATGGCCTTGGCCATGAACAGCCGCGCGGAGCGGGCGTGGAAGAAGACGAGCGGCGGGAGGGCGAAGGCGCCGACGAGGTGGGTGACGAAGAAGACGCGGTACGAGTAGCGGCGGACGGCGGCTGCCGCGGTGGAGGTCATCATGTTCATGGTCGCGAAGGCGACGACGCCCGCGAAGACGACAGGTGCGAAGACGCGCTTCGCGAGGATGCCCTTCGCGAGGAAGAAGTTGAGGTAGAAGAGGGCGTGGAGGACGAGGAGGGCGAGGGTCACGCGGGAGAGGACGCGGTGCCACTTGTTGAGCTCCTCGTGGGAGGTGCGGAAGACCTTTGCGATGGGGCTGAAGCTCTTGAGGGCGAGCATGTACTGGAAGGGGACCTGGGAGGCGGCGATGATGCCGAAGCGTTTCGTCAGGTGGAGGTAGTCTGGGGAAGTTAGTGGTGTTCTATGGTTTGCTTTATCCGGGCCAATTCGTCTTTGTCCTCATGTTGGCCAGAAGTCCCGTGAGGGCATTCGCAACTCACCTTCACCCGTCTCCAGCACAGACAGGACGAGCATCCACGCAAACCACGCAACGCCAAAGACCCATTGGTCCCTCTGGCCCCAGTGCTGTCCCAAAAAGTAGACATCGTCGCCCATCCACCACCTGCCCTTGCGGATCTTGGTGTCCAGGTTCCCGACCCAGCTCTGCCTTCGCCTCTTCAGCACGGGGGAGTCCGGGACGGCGTCGTACGCGGCGCCCCTCCGCCAGCGCTGGCCGAGAAACACGACGAGGCGAACCAGCAAGGCGATCACGACGGGCGCCAGGGCCGAGAATTGGGCGTAGCTGGCGTACCGGTCCAGGGTCTGCCTCCGCAGCTGGACCTCGTCGCGGGAGAGGTCGAGGAACTTGTAGGGCCAACCCATGGCTGCTGCGGATCTCACGAAAGACGGGGAGGCACGCAGGCGGGGGTAGGTAATTGGAGGTTCAGGACGACACGGCGGACATGGGGGGGAGAGTCGCTTAATAGGGACTGGACTGGAGGTTATCCGCAAGCTCGGACCGAAGCGGACGGCTAATATATGGACCAGGAAGTTTTGAAGGTTTTCATCACACGCACCGAGGGGACGCGGAGGTACAAGGGAGATCGCGTCCATCTGGCATCTTCGTACAGAGGTCCAGGCGGCACAAGCTTCAGTGGTCGTAGCTTTGCTTGCTTGTAACTGGGGACTTCTGATTGGTCAAGACACCAGACTAAGCAGCGCGACCCCTGAGCTAAACCCCCGTCGACTCCGTTTCGCAGTGGAGGCGGTCCCCCCTAAGGACGAGCCGGTCCTGTTTGTCCACTGGATCCCGCGATGGACCCTGCCGAGAGGCCGAGAGGGTCAATTTTGCGCTTCTTTTCTTCTCTGCAGACGTGGACGGAGCCAGGGCTGTCTTGATGCTGCGCATCTCCCGCCTGCAGTGATTGGGATTGGCGTCCTGGCGCCTTGGGGTCTCGGAATCCTGCCTCTTGCTTTACCGATTTCCCG
This sequence comes from Colletotrichum plurivorum, assembly GCA_014235945.1. Lineage (NCBI taxonomy): Eukaryota > Fungi > Ascomycota > Sordariomycetes > Glomerellales > Glomerellaceae > Colletotrichum > Colletotrichum plurivorum. The sequence goes on from WIGO01000111.1 coordinate 76,611, forward strand.
TTCTGCTTCCCTTGCATGACAGCCTAATCTTTGTCCTCTACAGAACAGACCGAGACCATTTCGGTGACCTCGCCACCATCCAAACCTGCAATGTCCATCGCAGACGATATACGATGACCAAATACGGCTCATGAGAAGCCTGCATTTGTGTGGATGGATGGACGCCGGGTCGCACCCGCGGGACCCGTGAGGAGTCTCGGTGTACGCCTTGCTGCGCGATGCACTCGCCCGACGAATGATTGGTGTTTGCGGCCCTGGCCCACCGCCAGCGGCCTGATCATGCAGCAATCTGGGGCGGAGTGCTGCGGCCTCCTCACTTGAAGCCTGATCGTCGAAATGGTTTAATTATCGCCGCTCTGCCTGTTTTCTGGGCCCGGAAGCTGTCAAGCGACGCTTCAGAGACGCAGAGACGCTCCAGTGTCGATTGAAACCCGTTGTCGGTCATGGATGAGAAGAAGTCTTGCGTCAAGTGCCAGCCGGAGTTCTTGTGCTGGAAGAAAGGTACGACAGGACCGCAACGTTGCGATACCGGCGTTTCTGACAGGACCAGGTACCGGCACAGGATGGACACCATCCAAACCAAAAGCAGACCACGGACCAGAGTCGTTTCTCCCTGCGGCCGCCTTTGACGTGTGCATCGTGTAGGTTAAACGGCATCGACTTCATGACAGGCAGCTAATGGCCCTCCAGCTATGCACAGGCGCTCAAGATCCGCGAGTGCCCATCATGTCGCAAGGGGTTCTCCACAGCCTTCACGATCCCCGACCTGTGGTGGAAGGGTTACTGCAGGACGGCCAACGGCTACTTTGGCCTCGACACCACGGTGGACGACGACGGTTCCGTCACGGGACTGAGTGAGTGCCAAAGAGACCCCGACAGACCGGGACAGAGGCTGACACGAGGCAGACACGTGGGCCCGTTTTCGGGTCAAGCTGACTGACAAGTACCACCAGGCCTGGGAACCGGGCTACGAGTGGTTCAAGCTCAACATCTTCACGCGGTGGGTCGAAGCAACGAAGCAGACGGTCCTCATCATCTTCGACCCCCAGATACCGAAGGCGAGATGCCTCGAGCGCGTCCCCGCCGGCGAGCCGGACCCCTTACTCGCGGTCCCGGACGAGCACAACTACATCAGCCCGTTCTGGGTGTACCTCCGCGTGCTGGAGAAGTTCGTCACCCTGCAGGACGCCGCCGTGTGGTCGGTGCGCGACGCCGTGCGGAGCGTAGAAAAGGAGAGGGACGGCCCCGCGAAGCCCAAGCCGAGCCCCGACTACCGGCACTTGCACGAGACGGCCCGGCACGCGACCCACGTCTCCGAGACGCTCGAGCTGGCCGTCAAGGCCGCGAGGCAGATCCTGACGCAGCATGAAGTCGTCAAGGAGGGCTTTGGCTCCGTTCAGTCGGATGCTGCCTGGAAGAGGGCCTGGAACCATACGTACCAGCGGCTGCTCTTCTTCGAGGGCATGATCGGCAGCCTGCAGGAGCGGTCCATTTCCAACCGGGCGCGGCTGCTCAACGAGATCGCGCTGGCCTTCAACATGGTGGCGCAGTTCGACTCGGGCGTCTCCGTGGCGATCGGCCGGGCTACGCAGCGCGACAGCGAGGCCATGAAGACGGTCGCCTTTTTGACGCTGCTTTTCCTGCCGGCGACGTTTGTATCCGCCGTCTTCAGCACGACGTTTTTCGATTTTGACTCGGCTGCGGGGGAGTGGATTGTCTCCGACAAGTTCTGGGTGTACTGGGTGGTTGCTGTCCCCATTACCATCGTGACTGCCCTGATGTGGTACTACTGGCGGAGGATATTCCCGCCGAAGCTTTTTGAAAACATGCGTTTTCAGGAGCGGAAGGAGGAGACGAGGCAGAGGCCGAACACTTGGAGTTTCCTGCGGTCGACGACCGAGTTCGAACGGACGGCAGCCACGGTAGCATGATGTTCATACCTAGTGTTGCTGTACCGCGTTGCCTGCCGCCTTTCTAAGCCTTGATTGGTACAAATTCATGCACAAGCCAGCCACTCTTAGCATCTCGTGGTTCGCTTTCTACTTCGCCTCCTCCCTTGTCCTTGCATATTGTTGTCTGCAAGATACTGTCACCGAGTCTGATTGGTCATGCTCGCCCTGTCTTACATTGCCATGTCGCTGACCAAGAAGGGCGGTCACACGGGATGAGGCTGTGTCCCAGCGAATGAACATCTTCTCGGAGCCTGGTTTGGACTTCCTTCTTTTCAAACCAACCTCACTCTCTCTCTATCTTGCTGCGCAAAATTTGCGATATTTTCTCCGACACAGAGGCGGCCAACGCCGTCTATCTGACCCCGGATTTTGCCCTCTCGCCAGCGTGCCGGCTCGAGTTCAACGCAGCAAACAAAACCATTTCATGAGACCGGGTCGAATGGATGGGCACTCGCAGCCGCCCTTGGCCCTTGGGAAGAGACCTCAGGAGCAAACTTCCGAATGCGGCGACGAGAGCCACGAATCGAAGAGACCCAGAACCACTGCCCTTCCGTCCACACCGGCTCAAAAGGAACTCCGACATGAGGACTACACGGTCGCCTGGGTCTCAGCCTTGCCCCTTGAAATGGCAGCTGCCAGGGCGATGCTCGACAACGTCCACAATCCCCTCTCCATGAACCCAAACGACAGCAATGTTTACGTGTTCGGAAACATTGCTAGTCATAACATTGTCATTGCCTGCCTGCCTTCCGGACAATACGGCATCACCAAAGCGGCGATAGTCGCCAACAACATGCGATGGAGCTTCCCGTCCATCAGCATCCGCCTTATGGTTGGCATTGGCGGCGGGGTTCCCAAATCGAAGGACATCAGGCCAAGTGACGTCGAGGACATCAGGCTAGGTGATGTCGTGGTCAGCCACCCAACATCGACATCGTCGGGTGTGATTCAGTACGATTTCGGCAAAACAGTCCAGGAAGGACGCTTTCAGCACACAGGAGTTCTGGATAAGCCGCCTCAAAACCTTCTCGCCGGTGTTGCCAGGTTGCAAGCTGATCATAAAGCGTGTATCAAGAGCGTGGGTGCGATAATGTCTGAGATGAGGCATCGCAACCCGTCGATGACGGCCTATGCGCATCAAGGCTTCGGACAGGACCGCTTGTACGACGCTTTATACGATCATGTCGGGGATAGCTGCGATCATTGCGACTTGTCTCGACTTGTGAGGCGACCTGCGCGACCGAGCACTTTGCCGATGGTTCACTACGGTGTTGTAGCCTCAGCAAACCAGGTCATGAAGCATGGTATAACGAGAGACCTGGTTGCGAAAGAGCACAATGTGCTCTGTTTCGAAATGGAGGCTGCCGGTCTGATGGACCACTTTCCTTGCTTAGTTATTCGAGGCATCTGCGACTATTCAGACTCGCATAAAGCCAAGCAATGGCAAGAGTATGCAGCGGCAACCGCAGCCGCATACGCAAAGGAGCTTCTCTACGTGATGCCCTCTCAAGGAGGCCAAGTCTCAGCACCAGTTGTCGACCCTCGTCCCGCTGGTCAGTACAACATGCCGCCTCAAGTTGTTTTCTACTTACATCATTTCAGATACAACATCGGCAGTTGACAACCGAAAAGCTATGCTCGAAACGCTCAGGTTCGATCGCATCGATAATCGCCACGCGAACATCAAGGCCGCACATGCCAAAACGTGCCAGTGGTTGTCCAAGCATCCGCACTACACAAGCTGGCTGAGCCCAACAGATTTCGCGGACCATCATGGTATTCTATGGATAAGCGGCAAGCCTGGTGCTGGAAAATCCACCGTCATGAAACACGCATTCACTCGCGCTAGGAGAAAGGCAGCGAACAACGCAGCTGTAATCTCCTTTTTCTTCAACGCCCGAGGTGAAGACCTGGAAAAGACCACACTCGGCATGCATCGATCTCTCTTGTTACAACTTTTAGAGAAACTACCCGCGTTGCAATTCATTCTAGACGACGTGAAGCACAACATCCAGTGTGGCTCCTTGGCATCGGACCTTAATATGCTGAGAGATCTCTTTGACAGAGCAATCTCGAACCTGGGCCAGCACCAAGTAACGTGCTTCATCGACGCCCTCGACGAGTGTGCTGAAGATGAAGTCAGAGAAATGCTGGACTTTTTCGAAGACCTAGGCCAGTGTGCTGTTCAGAACAACATCAGGCTCTATACATGCTTTTCGAGTCGGCATTACCCGCACATGGATATCCAATACGGCCTGAAACTCACACTGGAAGATCAACCCGGCCATGCTAAGGACATGGAGGAGTACGTACGTACGAAGTTAAGAACTGGGACGAAGAAGCCGGGCGATGATCTCGTGTCCGAGATACTGCAGAAGGCCTCTGGGGTCTTCATGTGGATTGTCCTGGTCGTAAACATTCTCAACAAAGAGTTCAGCCGGGGCCGTCTATTTGCAGTCAAGAAAAGGCTCAGAGAGATTCCTCCGAGGCTGAGTGACCTATTCAAGGACATCTTGACAAGAGACAACGAGAACATGGAGGATCTGCTTCTTTGTGTTCAGTGGGTGCTCTTTGGGAAAAGACCTTTAACTCGCGAGGAGTACTACTGTGCCCTGGCAGCAGGTTTGGAACCCGATAGCCTTGGGGAGTGGGATTCTGAAGATATCACTGAAGAAGTGATGGATGTTTACATCATCAGCTCCTCTAAGGGACTTGCTGAGGTAACGAAGTCAACAAACCCCACAGTTCAGTTCATCCACGAATCGGTACGGGACTTCCTGCTCAAGGACGACGGCCTCAAGTCTCTCTGGCCTCAGCTCGGGAACAATGTCGAATACAGCAGCCACGATAAACTTAAAAAGTGCTGCGACGCGTATACCAAAGTTGAGATTTCTACCACCTACTGGCCAGATGACGACGAGTTTCTCCTGAATGTTGCGTCTGAAGTCGCAAGTTCAACAAGGAGCCTGGTGGCAAAGAAATTCCCTTTCTTGGAGTATGCCACAAATCAACTTCTTCATCATGCCAATGCCGCAGGAAAAGAGCGGCCGCAGAGCGAATTCCTCCACGACTTCTCGGGTGACCTCCAACGATGGATCAAGTTGAATAACCTGTTTGAGAAGCACAAAGTACGACGATACAAGCCGATTACAACTCTGCGATACATATTTGCAGAGGGAGACTACGAGTCACTCATTGAATCTGTTGGTTTGATGGGGTTGGATGAAAATACCAGATTGACCTACGCCAAGGAGCGACACGCCAGCCCTCTTCTCGCTGCCGTTCGCAAGAACAGTCAGAAGGTGATTAAGTTTTTGCTGGATCACAGTACAGAAGATGAAATCAATCAACAAGACAAGAGCGGCAGTACATCGCTCCTTCTTGCATCTGAAAAAGGATATACAACTACTGTTGAGATGCTGCTTCATGCGGGTGCAGATGTCAACATTCTGAACAACAAGTCAGAAAGCCCACTCAGGAAAGCATTTGAGCGGGGTCACGAGAAGGTTGCTCAACTTTTGCTTTCGAGGAGAATCATTGCTCAACTTCAACTCTATGACGAGGAGGGAAGATCACCACTCTTTTATCCAGGTTTGCCCAATTACCCTGAGAGTCTACAGCTTCTCCTTGATCATGGGGTAACGGTAAATCATAGGGATCATAAGGGGGAGACTGCACTTTCCAAAGCTTGCGAGGGTAAAGGAAACTTAGAAGTGGTTGAGTGCTTGATTCGGAACGGTGCCGATGTCAACATTGTCAACCTACAAAACGAAACTGCACTTTTCAAAGCTTGGGAGGGTAAAGGCAACCTAGAAGTGGTTGAGTGCTTGATTCGGAACGGTGCCGATGTCAACATTGTCAACCTACGAAACGAAACTGCACTTTTCAAAGCTTGCGAGGGTACAGGCAACTTAGAAGTGGTTCATTGCTTGGATAGGAAGATCCAGAACAGCGCCAACTTAGAAGTGGTTCAATGCTTGATCCAGAACGGCGCCAATGTCAACATTGTCAACCTACAAAACGAAAATGCCCTCTATAAGACCGACATGTTTTCAAATCAAAACACTTTGATTCTGAAAGCACTTCTCGAGGCGGGCATAGACTTGACGACTACCGACAACATTGGCCGGACCATTCTTCATGTGGTAGCTGAATGGCATATCAGCAAAGATGACGAAGATGAAATTCTGCCTCTTTTGCTTCAATTATCACAGCTCGGAATTAGCATTGATTCAAAGGCAAAGAATGGTCAGACACCGCTGATGATTGCCGCCTCCTGGAATCGGGAAAACATCGCCGCTCTGCTACTCCGCAGTGGTGCGGATCCCAATGTGGAAGACAACAACGGCTATACATCACTCATTACGGCTATCGACAAGTCATGGACATTGTATTATGATTTTCATGTTTGTCGTCTACTTTTGAAAAACGGTGCCGACGCAGCAAAAGTCACTCGCAATGGTGACACTGCGTTAGCGGTAGCAAAACGTAAAGGGGCACGTGAGATTGAGGAGCTACTGCTGGAGTATTTGGACGGGAAAAAAGCTGACGGGGGTTGAGGTATCTGGAGTCGGATGTGCAAACGTTGAAGATGTCAATGGGCGGATCTTGGCCCTGAGTCTGGAGCAAGGCGTTTGGGGTGTACGGATTTCGTGGCAGAGATCAATGGGTTCCAAATATTCACGTCTCTCAAGCGTCATTTTTCAACTAAGACTATGTCCACTGCATCAGATGAAACTCCAACTTCAATTGCTGTGAAGGACTTGGCTGATATCCCCTCGAGTCCTTGACAGAGGAAGTCGGCGCGGACGCCGGCTTCGGCCGGCGAGAACACCCCGCGCTTCCACGGCCCGCGGCGAACTTGCCCCGCTTAAGTGGAGACATCCGCTTTGAATCGGCCTTGTTCTCTAAATCCTTTATTGCTCGAGTCGGAATTCCGTTCCGTTGACGAACTTCAGAGAAAACGACTGGTAGAAAGGGTCAAAAAAACCCATGGGATGATTAATTGGTATTTTGAGTAGTGGGGTCCTCAAGGCAACGAACAGCCAAATGAAGGACAAGGGGTGAGATGTCTAGAGGCACTACTAACACTGAACTCGCAAACATGGCTACGATTCAGGAAAGATCCTTCAGATATCAGCGTTATTCACAGCATCTTCCCTCATGATGATTTCAAACAAAACAACTCTTAGTAATATAACCCGTGGTAACAGGCCATCGACCTGGTCAAACGCGCCCTTCCCTTCCCAAACGCGCATCCCGGCCCTATCACCAGCCCCCGCCGCCGGCCATTAGAGTAGGGACCCACTCCACCTCCGACCCCGCGCCGAGAAAGACCCTGTTGATTTATCATCTCCCACTTCACCTCATCTTACACCTCACACCTCAACTCACATAACATCCCCCCGTCTCACTCACTCACTCACTCTTCCTCCTTTTCAGACAACATTTTCCCAGATACCCAACCATCTTTAGCACACAACCCCCAAAACCACCTTCAAAATGGCCCAAATCGAAAAAGTCCTCACCACCAAGGCCCCCGCCCCTCTCCCGCAGTTCTCCCAGGCCATCAAGTACAACGGCATGGTCTACTGCTCTGGCAATATCGGCATCCTCCCCGACAAGCCCGGTATGGTCCAGGCGGAGGGTACCGTCAAGGATAGGACTGTACGTTTATCTCCCTACACCACCACATCGCCATCTCAACGTGGCAATATACACCAAAAAGAGAAAACTAAACACTGACAATACAACAGCGCCAAGCCCTCAAGAACCTCTCCGCGGTCCTCGAGGCCTCGGGGAGCAGCCTGCGCAACGTGGTCAAGGTGAACGTGTACATCACCAAGATGTCCGACTTCGCGACCATGAACGAGGCCTATGATGAGTTTTTCACCTTTGACCCCAAGCCTGTGAGTCTTCCTGCCGGCTTCTGCCCCATCCTTACTGATGAAAATTTAGGCCCGCACGTGCGTTGCTGTGCACCAGCTCCCGCTCGGCACTGATGTTGAGATTGAGTGCACTGCTTTCCTTGACAGGCCTGCTGAGAAGCTGTGAGTTGGAAATAGTAGTGAAGTTAATGTAAATATGCGTGTCACGAGACAAAGGATATCCCTAAAAAATAATTCCCTTATGGTTCTTAGCCACAGTAGTGCTATGATCAAAATCAGTAGAGGTACGCAATGATGGATGAAGTGCAATAATCTTTAGATAGTTGCCCCAAGTAAAGCAATAATTCTTTTGTTCGGCGCGAGCTGACCTGAAAGGCCCCTGAGTTAGAGGCGACAACCCCGCCAGTGAGAAGAGTACGCCAGATGCCCCTTGTGTCGACTTCTTCAAGCACGGATATTCTCAATTGAGTCGACTTCTATGCCCCCCCCTGAACGCCTTTTAGAATTACACAAGCCCCTCCCCACGTCATGTCGTCGTCAAACACTCCATTTTTTGAGTGAGGATTGAATCGTTCCTTACAACGCAAATCACTGGCGGAGTCTGGCCAGCGTGGCCATGATGTTCTCAACGTGCCGGTTTTGGTTCTCGCCTCCACTTCTGGGGCCGTATGCAGCAGGCGGGGGAGCGGCAGCTGGGGTTGCTGTCGCCATCTGGCTGGCAAGGGCCTGAATCTGGCCATTGGCCGCACCGGCGGCGCTGTTAGCGGCCACTGCGCCTGGGCCGCCGAGGGTAGCAAGAAGCTGCTGCAGAGTGGCGTTGTCCATACCGTTCATCATGCTAGCAAGGTCGGCAGGAACTGCAGGGACTGCAGCTGGCGGAGCTTGGGGAGGGGCCCCGCCGTGAGGGCCTTGAGGGTAAGTCGGCATGTGGCTCTGAGGAGCCTGGGGGGGAGGTCCGCCATGAGGGCCCTGATAGGTCGGCGCGTGGCCCTGAGGAGCCTGGTGGTGTGGTTGGGATGCCGCATACGTCTGTCCGTAGCCCGGGTAAGGCTGGTGGCGAGCAGCAGGAGGGGCCGGCGCCTGGTACTGCGCGGCCTGCGCTGTGGCTCTCTGGATCAGCGCTGCCGCGATGGGAGGGTCGAGATCGAGATAGTCGTCGAAGCGGGCGCTGACGCCGGAAGAACGGTCGAACAACCGCAGCGGGATCTTGCCGTGCTGCTGCGCCTGCATGTCGAGGTACACGATGCCATGCACACCTTCGACGACCTGTCTCTGTTCGATGGTCTCGCGGGGGAAATTCGGGTTGAGGAACATAACCGCAACCTTGAGATTCTGGTCCGTGAAAGCGCGCTGAACCCAGGCCACAAATTCGTTGCTGACCTGTTGGAGGAGCAGAAACTGCACGTCGGGGACGTCGTTACCGTAGCGGCGGGGGATGTCGAGACGCTCCTCGCTCATCGGACCGCCGCGGTAGCCCTTGGGCGGGCTCGGGCTGCGACGGCGGTAGCTGTCATGGCGCCCGTGTCCATACGCCGGGGACCTTGAACGGCCGCGAGACCGGTCGTGGGCCTCGTAGTGGCGATCGCGGCCGTGGCCGTCGTCTCTGCCGTTGCCGTAGCCGTTGCGCTTGGGCGGCGAGTTGCGGCCCGGCCTGTAGTCGTCCCGGCCGCGCCGATCGTTGTGATGTCCTCCGTCATGGCGGTCCTGGCGGTCCTGGCGACCCTGGGCCTGCTGTTGTTGGCGGCCGCCCCGGCCACGGTCCGGTGAGCGGTTGCGCTCGTTGCCGTCCTTCTTCTTCTGGGCTCGTGAGAACTCGAGATCTAGAGAGGCGAGCTGTTAGCACCGTGCACCACCGGGCGACTTCGAGGAGCACTTACGGATCTTGCGGCCCTTGATCTCGGTTTCCTGCAGGTTGGCAACGGCGGCCTGGGCTTCCTCCACGCTGTGATACTGAACGAATCCATAGGCTGATTTGAGAGAGATCTGGGCGAGACGGCCATACTTGGAAAAGATGTTGAAGACATCACGCTTGGACACGCGCTCGCTGGACAGGTTGCCTGAAAAGAAGTCAACGGCTCCGTCGGGTCTGCCAGATGAGAGAGAGCGCGAACCAATAAAGACACGTGAGCCATCGGGAAATCTGTCCCACTTGGCTTCCCGCGTGTAGCGGGACTCGTCGATGATGAACTTATCCCAGACCTGGCGGTCACTAGAATCATTCGCCTGGGCGGCTTGGTGGCCGGCATGTTCGTTGTACGGAGACGCGTTCAAGGACACGGTGGGGAGGGTGCCAGGCGCGTACGAGCCGGGCTGGCCAGGCGCAGGTGGTGCGGCGTTGTGCGAAGGATGGCTGTTCAGCTGGAAGCCCGGGTACTCAGCGGAGGGATAGGCAGATGGGGCCTGCGAAGGCATGGGAGGTTTGGCAGGCAGAGTAGCAGACGCCGCCGACAGGATGGACGAAGGCGTATCATGGTTTTGAACTGGGCCGGCCGGGGGCCGGTCGTAGTCGGCGGCGCCAGGAGCGGCGTTGCCGGTCATTTCAGCGACGAGGCGCGAGATTTCAGTTGCGGTGTCATCCTCGGGAGCAGCTACTGGGTGGGCGGCAGCTGTTGAAGGCGCGGCAGCATCGGCGGGGGAGGAGTGGTCTCCGGCGCCGGCGGCGGCGGCAGCAGACCGGGCCGAGGAGGCATCAGCGACAGCGACAGCGACAGGCGGGCGGCCCGTCTGAGAGGGAGCGGTCAAAGAAGCGGCGGAATTAATGGATTCTGGAGCCTTCGATACATGATCCAGTTCAGCGCTATCCTCCTCGTCCGCGGACGGGGTGTCGAAGCTCTTGAGGTACTCATCCTCGCCGGCGTCGGGCTCCACTTGTTGCTCCAGGACCTTGTCCGCGCCAGTGTATTCTTCTTCTTCCGCCCCATAGGCGTCGTCGAGGCTGTCGGCGTCGTCGCCGTCGCCGTCGCCGTCTGCATAGATGGAGCCCTCTTGGGCTTGCTCGGAGAAGGGAAGCGCGTGTTGTTCGGCCGGGGCTGGGACTGGCGCGTGTGCGTCTACGCCGCCCAGGGCGACTCCGTTAGCTTGGGAGGACATGGCATCAAGGATGTCAGCGGTATCCTGGAGGACAGGCACAACGGCGGGGGCGGCGGAGTGCAGAGGGGATGGAGAGAGAGGCGAGAGGTCGGCAGTAGCCTGGAACTCAGGGGTTGCTTCCTGCTCGAGCATCAAGCTGTTGTTGGTGTAGTAGTAGCCGCACGATGCGTTGCTGGTGATGGGCGGTTCTCAAGGCAGGCCGTTGGGAGAATGCGGTTGCGCGCAAGCAGGGCAAATCAATACCGTTGGGAGGGCGGCAGTTGGAGGTTGATGTTGGGTCAAGCGGTATGGACTCTTATGTCAACGGAGAAATTATTGCGCGAGGCAACCGGTCGCCTTGTTTTCCTGGAAGCTGGAAGGTAAAGTTTTTCTCTCTCTCAATCGAGCCGTGGCAGTGTCGTCAGGCGTACGAGGCAGGGCAAGCAAGTTGAAGATCCGAGGAAGGCGGGGGGAGGTAAAGTGGGAGGGAAAAAAGAAAAGGATTGCGAGCAGCACGGGGGTATCTCCGGTGTGCGATGTAGGCGAGCTGGAGCTCCGCAAGCTAGCAAGTTTACCAGGCACGCGACGTGCGAATGTCTATCGGGAGATCCGACGTGACTGAGGAGCAGTACTGGGCGTGGATGTAGGAGAAGAAGTTGGGCCACGGAGCCATGGACGCCGAGGGGTTTCTTTTAGAGTACGTGCCGCAGGTTGCAGCCAATATTTTGTGCGGTGTGCAAAGGTTAATGTTGAATTTGAGATTTGAGGGAAGGCACGACGCCGCGTGGGAGAAAAAAATCTGTAGAAATCGGCAGGCAAGTCAGGCGGGAAGTAGCAGCCCACAAGCCCAATAGAAGCCTCTGCTTGCTGTGCTTGGGGGGATCCCGTCTGCAAGGTGCAAGGCTGCTCAGTGGTCCGCCAGGTGCGCAGGCCCAGGCTGGCCGATCGCTGGAGATTGTCCGTGGCGGGAGGGAGGTCCTAGGGAGAATAGCTAAACACCAGTGACCAATGCCACTTCGGAAAACGGTTTGGGGCCCATAAAACGGCCGCGCACTAACCCGATAAAGTAGGTGGGCGACCTAAGCTGTATTTGTACGCCGTGCGATAGCATAGTTCGATGTTTAAATGGCACAGTACGTAGAATTCCATCTGGCGCCGCAGGTCCATAGGAGGTCATTGGCGCTGGATGAGTGGCCGTCAAGGTGGACAGGCCTGGTATCACTCACTTTGTTGCAGCAAGATACTCAAGGTACCTCCTACCTTGGAAAAATTGACACCAGTTACTTCATTCGCATGGCGTCCAGTGGAGGCCTGGCGTAAGCTGCCGCGTGGAAAGACGGAAAAACTCGACCCGCCCTCCATCATGATGAACCTGTCGACCAGCCTCATACGAGCCGTACGCCCCTGCTTGACCAGGCCTCTCCAGCCTCTGCAGTCCATCCGATGGGCGCGGTACCAGGCGTTCGAGGAATCTTTCGACCCCGAGGAGCTGAAGCAGGCGAGAGAATGGCACGAGACGTTCGACGGTAGCAAGCTGCCCAAGGGCCAGACGAGCTACGCGCGCTCCAGCGGCCCGGGCGGACAACACGTCAACAAGTATGTTCTCTTAAACATATCTCGGAGTGGAGCGGGCGGCTGACACAACTCAGGACGGAGAGCAAGGCGATAACCTCGTGGCCCGTCAAGGACCTCCTCCCGGCGCTGCCCAAGATCCTGCACCGGGCCGTCAGGGAGTCCAAGTACTACACGGCCCGGTCGGATTCCCTGACCTTCCAGGCGCAGGAGCACCGCCAGCGGGCCGCCAACTCGGACGAGAACCAGCAGAAGCTCATCGAGGAGGTCCAGAAGATGTACCAGGAGACGGTGCCCGGAGAGACGAGCACGGACAAGAAGAAGAGGCACGCTGAAATGTGGGTGATGGGTCCATTGACATTGACAACGGCACTATGACTGACTTTGGGCAGAGCCAAATCTTTTAATGAAGGCCGTCTGAAACAAAAGAAACAGCTGAGCTCCAAAAAGCAGAACCGACGGCCTTCCTACGACTGAAGAGCCAGACTCCGAATTGCAACCCTCTCGGCCTCCCGACGGGAAAGGCCAGATGGCAGCCGCCCCGGTGGCGGGACGTGCTCGGGATCACGGCGGGTTAGCCGAGACTTTCAAAGTTCTCGTGCCGAGCATCATCGGCGGAGAGCACAGCTGTGCCAAGACAGGGCCGTCAAGCGGATACGAAACTTTGACTTGAGGGCACGGCTTGTCCAAACCACGTCAGTCAAGAGAAGCTGCATTGTTTGGCTGGGTCCGGGAAGCCACGGAAGATGGAAGCTGAGGAAACAAGCATTCGCGTCAGCCTCGCGACAAATAACAGACGGCACGCTTTGTACCATGTAAGGGTGTAAGATGTGTGTACCAACAACAGCCAAGGATATATCACTTGTAAGATAGATAGCATCGGCCCACTTACTCCCCTCCCATGGCAGGCAGGCAGTCCTTTCGCCCGTTTTGAGAGACAGCCGTCAGACGGCGATGGCCTTTTGAGCCCAAAGGAAGAGGCAGCCTGTCCATGCTTATGGCAGGACAGTCTTGGGGGTTGCGGCTGAGGGCTACGAGAGCCGGTCAAGGACGGGTGCATGCGCCAGAGACAAGCTGCAGTGGGGGTCCTTCAGGTGCATTTCTCGGTGGCCTGGCTCCTGGGACGCTGGACCCGGCTGGGCCCGCCTCAGGCGGCTGTCGCTGTCACCGGCGAGCACCCCACCACGACCAGGGGTCGCTCGTCGCGACTAATTGTTAATGAACAAAAAAATTCAACGATACAAAAGGGGGTTTGGTAGCGGTCTTTCTCTGGCTCGGTTGAAGGTGCTGTCACGAGGCAATCCGTGCTTCAAAGCGTAGGTCCCCAAGGGCCTAAAGAACCTTTGGAAGGGTCGCCTTGCTGGGGTCCAGCCGCCCAGCGCATTGTCTCACCAAGCTGCGGACCCTGAAGTCCCCAGAACGCCTGGCCCGGAGCTGAGCTGGCGCGATGTGAGCCTACACTAGTCCGAGTCCCACGGGATTTTTTTAGTGCTACCCGGACCGCTACAATACGGCAATACCCACTTGTTCTTGTTCGTCGGTTGCCAAACCCGTCCAGAGTTGGTAATAATTCAGCTCGAATCCTCTGCCTGCTCCTTTCATTCTCTGCTCTTCTCACAATCGAACCTCCCCTCACGAAGACGACTGACTCTGCGCATCGCGTGCTGAACTAATCCTGCGGCATAGCGTCATAGTGACAGCACGTCGCCCCCTTCATCTAACTGCAGCGAGGTGATTCCGTCCATCCCTGGCTCAAATTAGCCCCGCGAGACCCTCTGAAGGGGAAAGTCGAGAAGGACCAGGGGGGACAGGGACCGTCGATCATCAGCCCGACTGCCCAAGCCCGACATCAGAACACCGAAAACTGCAATTCCTGTCGCTCTGTCAGCAGCAGCAGCTTCTTCCTCTCGACACCAGCATTCCTCCCCGAATCTCGATCTCGAACCACGACCTTTGAACGCGATCCGTCGCCCCAAGAAGCTGCAGCTCGTAAACAAAGAACTCGACCAACTGCGTTCGAGACAAACCCCCCAACACCCACACCTCCTCGCCTTGCTTACCCCGCCAACCCCCGTGGTCTTGCGCGACGTCCCGCCGACCGACCTTTAACCACACCGAGCCCTCGACTGCAGGGCGTCCTCCGCAGCTCCAGCAACCCGAACTGCGCCGCGACAATGGCCGCCAACGGCTCAGAGAAACCTCAGGTCCAGCCCTGCAGGTACAAGGTCGGCAAGACGCTCGGCGCCGGCTCCTACTCGGTCGTCAAGGAATGCGTCCACATCGATACCGGTCGTTACTATGCCGCAAAAGTCATCAACAAGCGGTTGATGGCCGGGAGGGAACACATGGTACGCCGCAGAGCTTCCTCGATGCGAGACGACAATCGCTGACTGACTGCCGTCCACAGGTTCGCAACGAGATCGCGGTCCTGAAAAAGGTCTCCATGGGCCACCAGAACATCCTGACGCTGGTCGACTACTTTGAGACAATGAACAACCTCTACCTCGTGACCGACCTGGCCCTCGGCGGCGAGCTGTTCGACCGAATCTGCCGGAAAGGCTCCTACTACGAGAGCGACGCCGCGGACCTCATCCGCGCGACGCTGTCCGCCGTCGCCTACCTGCACGACCACGGCATCGTGCACCGCGACCTGAAGCCCGAGAACCTCCTCTTCCGCACGCCCGAGGACAACGCCGACCTGCTGATCGCCGACTTCGGCCTGAGCCGCATCATGGACGAGGAGCAGTTCCACGTGCTGACGACGACGTGCGGCACCCCCGGCTACATGGCCCCCGAGATCTTCAAGAAGATCGGCCACGGCAAGCCCGTCGACATCTGGGCCCTCGGCGTCATCACCTACTTCCTGCTCTGCGGCTACACCCCCTTCGACCGCGACAGCGACTTCGAGGAGATGCAAGCCATCCTCAACGCCGACTACAGCTTCACCCCCTTCGACTACTGGCGCGGCGTCTCCGACCACGCCAAGGACTTCATCCGGCGCTGCCTCACCATCGACCCCAACAAGCGCATGACGGCCCACGACGCCCTGCAGCACCCCTTCGTCGCCGGCTTCCTCAACGGCGAGGGCGAGGGCCAGAACCTGCTGCCCACCGTCAAGAAGAACTTCAACGCCCGCCGCACCCTGCACGCCGCCATCGACACCGTCCGCGCCATCAACAAGCTCCGCGAGGGGCAGAACAACCTGATGGACGGCAGCAAGTCCCGCGAGCCCGAGCGCGGCCTCAAGTCGCCCCCGGCCGCGCGGAAGGACGACAGCGCCATCAGCATGGGCGCCCAGCACAAGGACTCGGGGTACGGCACGCAGCCCCCTGCTGATTCCGACGGCGATGTTGCTATGGGCAACGGCGCCCCGGATCCGAGCAGCGTGCCCGCGAGCCTGCGCCCGGGCAGCGAGCAGAACCGGGTGATCGAGACGAGCAAGGGGCTGTGGAGCGGGCCCGCCCTGCGGCGATAGGGTGCCGGGGGGTTCTGGAGCTTCTTTGGTTGACTCCAGGAGGGTGGATGCGTGTGAGGCGCGGAGGAGACGGCTGGAAAACAAGATACCTCGGGTTTTGATGTCCGCGGACTGGCTCCGTCACTGGACGAGGGGTGGTCCAAATCTGGCGGCACCCATTTTGTTGCTTTTTTTTTTTCCTTTTTGGCTGTTTTTGGGCGAAACTTCCTATAGCATATATCAGGAAATGGGCTGCGGCCTGCCTAATGGATGACATGAGAATGCATGCTGTGTTGACCGGATTGAGTGTGGGTGTGATTGGGTTGAATGGGTCAAGATGAGTAGAGCGGTCGTGGGCAAACGGATTGCTTCACGAGATCGTGTCAGGGCTGGGAGCGATCCAGGAGAGGTCTGGTATCAGATACAGCCACAAGACGAACGGTATGCGTTTGAGATGCATCCACGACTTGGTCTCATCGGAATATTCCTCAAGTTTTACGAGACACGGCATTGTTTAAAGACGTTGAAGTCGAAAGTAAAGCCGGCTTGATCACGGAGAGAGTTGGGCCTCGTAGCTGACGTCTATGTCTATTTCGGCTCATTGCTGGGGAAGGAGGTTGTTGCTCGCCGATGGGCAAGAGGTTGCAGTCCGGGTCCAGGGCCCAGGAGGAGAAGCCGTGGTCGTCCCTTGCTATACAATCTAGATCAAGACCATCTTATACAGGAAAACCGTCGCCACAAATGGCCTCTGAACGCAGTGGAGAGTGCAAAGGTTGAAACGGTCGGCTGAGTAAAGATCTGCGTTGATATGCTCTGGGTCGTCATGGAGCAGAAGTCCCCTTGCTCGAGATCCTTGGCAAACTGATGAAGACATTTCATCGTCTCCCAAGTCCCTCGTCCATCGTCCTGGGCTTATTAGTCTTAAGTATACCATGGCGATGGGGACCGAAACCGACTCATAGCCTTCTCATGGCGTACTACGTAGAACGACAGAGGGCGTGTCATGGTGTGTGGACGTTTTTACTTCGTTGCGAACGGGACAGAGTGTTTGCCGTCATTGGCCCGGAGACGAGCGACAGATCAACACCTGACCTCTGGCCTCTTTTCGAAGTTCCATTTCCGTTTTTATAGTGCGACCGCTGACGTGTTTCTCAGGACTAGATCTCCAAATTATCCTAGATGCGTTAAAGTATTTTAATTATCCGATCTACGATCTTTCAGGCTCTGGGACCTTCCCTTGAAGCAGTTGTCAAGTTTTCCGCATTTCGGAATTGCCCTAACCTTAACTGCCACGAACCACAGCTGTGACTTGATCACGGAGGGAGTGTTGCCTCGCCTCGTATCTGATGTTTCCCCGTCTCCCCCGTTGATCATCTCGCCCTTCGTCTCGAGCGTATTGGTCTTGGTATACTACGGCCATGGGGAACGAGACCGAAACTTGGTCTTAAGACGCTCATTCCCTTTTAGTCGTTATGCCTGCCCTCGCACGCAAAGTCTTGTCCACCCTCGCAGGTTCAGACTTTATCCATGCTCGATTCTGACTTGAAAAAGTCGCCGGATGCCTGCCAAGAGAAATTTTCCCAATACGGGCAGCCATGCGAAGCAGCTTAAGCAGGTTGATCATAAGCAGCTTCAGCAGTACATTCTCGATGAAGCTACGTACTGCAACCTTAACATGAGCTTCCAGCTGGTCTTCCGCGAGTACTGCGCCTCCAAATACATTGACCGCCGCGCAAGGGGTGTCGAATAATCAGCCGTGGCCTTGTTCTCGTGACCTACTATATAGAACGATAGAGGGCGTGTTATACAGTGTAGAAGTAAGACCACCGCTCCCGATAGGTAGCCTCCTACCAGGGCAAAAGCTTGAAGAGGCTGGACACCTATGTTGATACGGTCAGGGTTTCCGGGCAGACTACTATTTTGCCCGAGATACTCAGCAGCAGCGACTCGAAGCACCTAAGAGAACATACTTCATACTTCATCGTCTCCCAGGTCCTTCGTCCCTCGTCCTGAGCTTATTGTCAATCGGCATACCACGGCGGCCGGGGCGGGAGGAGACGGGAGGGCGTGACCTTATCCTTATAAACCTCCATGGCCTTGATCTCATGGCCCCTTTCCCCATATGACAAGAACATGATCGAGGAATACTTTCACGGGTGAAGACCGACATGCTGTCGACAGTCGTCGTTAGGGGGGAAGCCGGGAGAGTTTAGGCGCGAGGTGGATTTTCCTAAGGGTCATTAAGTACTAATACCACCTCGCGTCGTGGCCGCATAGGGACGAGGGGGGGTTGGTGTTGGGACCGTGGGGCTGGGAATCCACCACCGGGCTGGAACGCTGGAGGGCGTTTGCCGTGATTTGTAGATTTTTGAAAGGTGTTAGTGACGCAAACCGAGTATTTGCCGTTATCATCCCAGAGACGGAAGATGTCTTGACAACTCGCCTCTTTTCTAATGTTCAAAGTGCAGTACTATCTTAAGGATTGTTGCAGTTCAACCACTATTACCTAGTTACCTCAAACAATGTCAACATATGAGATGTCATAATCGATGTCAACCATAAGATATCTGGTTGTTTGTACATACTGTGATTCTTTCTAGGCTCGGGTGGAAGTTCCTAGCTGTCGATTAGATATTATTTGTTTTGTATTTCAAGACTGAATAACACATCGTATTATGTGTTCCTGCTTGGCGCTATAGACTAAGATGCTACTTGTGGGAATGTGTTCAAAGTTCCCACGCCCGTGTTAGTAACGACAATTGCTATCCCCTCACTAGGCTTGAATTTAGTACTGAATTAAAATGAGCTGGATTTCTGCGAGGATGAGGTTGATTTATGGTCCAATAATCTTGTGAAGAGGGACCTGCTGGATGCCTGGGACTGGAAGTCCGGGAGACAGGCCTCTTTCTACTCGGACTCTCTATCTCAACCATACCAATACGTTGACCGGCGACTAAGAGATCCGCTTGGGGTTTTGTTGAGCAACTGTCCGGAATTCCTTCGAGAGATTGAGCCACAGTCACGCGTACCATGAAATTGTTAACTTTTGCTCTGGAAAAAGTAGACACCGGATGGCGGCCGTCTTCACAATATGATACTGACAGTTTGTTACTTTTGTATACTCTTGAAATATTCCATTCTGTATCCTTCCCTGATTCAATTTTGTTCCTCCCGAGACCTGAATGTAGAAATCACCCCCAAAGCCTCTTCACTCATCCTCCCTCAACCCAAGACTCCTCAAAAGCGCCCCCGTCCCAGGCTCCCTCCCCAAAAACCCCTTCATAATCTCCATCTCCCCCTTGCTCCCGCCGAACTCCAACACACCCCTCCTATACCTCTCCCAAGCCTCGGGGTCCCGCGGGTCCTTGGCGAAATTCGCCTCGAAAAAGTCTGCGGCAAAGGCCTGGGCACTACAGAAAGTCAGTCACATCCATCTTCCACATGGGGTAGGGGGACTTACCTCAGATATGAATAATATCCCGCGTCGTACAGCGAAAGAAGATGATTCGAGTGAACAAACCCATATCCCTTCTGGTCAGGGCTGGGGCGCAGGCTAAGAGAGTCTTGAAGCTCGTTGAACAGCGCCACTTCATCCAGATCTCGCAGCGCCTGGGTTGACGGCTGCGTGTTGACTTCCAAATCGAACCTGGCAAACACCCTACACACATCAGCAACTCTTCCCCCCCTTCTCAGAACGAAAGAAATAAAACTCACAGCTGTCTCAAAAACCAAAGCGCGCGGTTCAACCCCCTACTCCCCGCCAACCTCTCCGCAATCTCAACCGGCATCTTCTCAGCGGGCATCTCCCCCCCAGGATGAGCCTCCTTCCAAGCAGACATGTAACTTTCGTCAACACGAGTAAAATGCCGGCTCATGCGAACCAGCTCCCCCGGCATCCAGCACCAGCTCTCGAGCATCGTGCTAGGCGCCTCGCCGAAGTCGGGTGTCACGCGGGTGCCGTGGAAGCGCGTGTGCCGGGTGCGGGAGACGAGGTCGTGCAGGGCGTGGCCTAGTTCTGGGTGTGTTTTAGTTGAGAAGGATGGGAGAGAGAAAGGGGGATTACCGTGGAAGAGCGTGACGACCTCGCGGTGCTTGAGGAGAGCGCAGGATGATGTCGTGGGCGGGTTGAAGGAGCACATTAGTATAGTCGCTGGGTGGACTCTGCTGCCGTCTGGTTTCGTATATCCCTGCGAATCCTCATCAGCACTCTCCCTCCTATCTCATATCTAGGGGACCTACGCATTGCAAGTTGACATTACAATTCCCCCGATACTTGCCCTCGCGATACAGCACATCCGCATATAAATACCCAACAAACTCCCCCTTTCGTTCTCCCCTGCCCTCCCAGACGGCCCAGACCTCGACCCCCTCGGCCCAAACCTTCCCCTCTAGCTCTTGGTCAGGGACGGGTATGAACTCCAACCCTAAAAAGGAGTGGAAGAGGTCCAGCATGGACTGCAGCGTATGCCGCAGCGGGAACCACTCCGAGACGAGGTCCTGGTCGACGGCGGATTCTTGTTCGAGGAGGCGGGCGTGGTAGTAATAATCCCACGCCATGATCTCCCCCTCCTCTCTGCTTTCTAAGTGTCGTCTCTTCAGCGCCGCAAGCTTTTCAATCTCCATCTTCCCACGAGGCAGAAGCTCCTCGCTCAACGTGTCCAAAAACTCCCTCACCCACTCGGTCGACGGCGCAGTCCTCCTCCGGATCCGGAACGCAGCATGCGAATCATACCCCAGCACTCTTGCATTCTCGTCCCGCAGGAGGAGGATCTGCTTATACAGCCCCACGTTTTCCTGCAACCTGTCCTCGTAGGCCAGATGCATATTCTTCCTCGTCTTGAAAGAATGAGCATAAGACATGACGGCGTCGTATGCCGCCCTGTCGAGCTTGACAAACACCCTCCCAGCATCCTTCCTCCACCGCGAAGCTTCTGTATCAGGCACGCCGGAGAGCTCATCCTCCCCAAACCAAACCCCCCCATGGTCTTTAGCGAGGTTAGCTTGGAACGTCCTCTTCAACTCCTCAATCCTCGTCCTGCGCGCAAGATACCCCTCCACGCCCTCCCGGTCCAAAACACCATGCCCAGCGTGCCGGAACTCAAGCCACATGTCCTCCACAACCCGTCTCCCCTCCTCGCTCACACCTTTTTCATCTCGTTCCCAGACAGCCTGCACCAGCGCATACACATCCCCCCGTTTAAGTCGCTCGGCGTCCGCAGCAGTCCACAGCTTCTGCGCTTGTGCTACGGCGTCGCGGGTGAGTTTATCCGGCGGGCCGGAGTAGCGGAGCATGGAGAACGTGCCCGCTGCGGCCTGGGTCGCGTCCTGGGATTCTTGGATCGGGAGGATGACTGTTTCGTAGCGCGCTTCTGACGGAGAAATGCTGGATGTGAGGGTGTCTAGGAGGGAGGATTCGGCGGCTAGGAGGCGCTGGATCGTGGGGACGAGGTCGGTGGCGGAGAGGAGGGGGAGTAAAGGCTGGGGTGGTTTGCGGGACATGTTGGCGGTGTTGCTTGTGGTGATGAAGAGTGAGGTGGGAGATAGGTGGATGAGGTCAATTGCCTCAAAGAGAGACTTGGATTGATGTTATATGAAACGACCAGCTGTGATCCTAACTACATGAGGCAGGTGTCCTCCTCACTTACAGAACCAAGAGATAGAACGCCTCGTGATTCCCTTCGCATTTCCTTATCAAGTAAAAAGCCTCGTCACGAGGTGCCATCGCCAAGTACGACCCCCCGGCAACTGCGCCGTCAGCCTGCATGCTCCGGGCCCCGCTCGCCGGTCCGGACGCGGCTTCGGCGCCGGTGATTGGCGGTCGGGGGCCGGTCACGCGTCGCCGTGCTGCAGGCCGGGGCGGGGGTCGAAGGGGATGGCGGCCAAAGTCCCTGTTTCTGCAGGCGATGCCTTGGCCGCTTGGTGATCATGAGCCAGATTCATGCGTCGTGGACTGCCGTTCAGGGGCGCAACTCTCTCGCTCTCCCGAAATGTCTTCTGAGACAGTCAATCAAGTTTGTCGACTCTCCACATGGGGAAAAGAGCTTCCTGGTACCGGCATGAGAAACGCCATGTTTGAAAACGGCTGTCGTCCCCCAACTTGGCTCACATCCTCACCCACCTGCCAGCTTCGGCTCATGGCTCTCGCCTCAAACCTTCAAGCCACGAACACATTTCCCGATTAACCACACCCGCGAGCCTCCTCAGCTCCAGAGACGGGCAAGATTGCATAAGCATAACCCCCCGACGACGAGATCGAACTCTTGGCAAGACGGAATCTCAACTCCATGGCGTTTTGGTATCCAATCCGGGTTCCAGAACCTCGAAACCGGAGAACCCAGTTCGCCTCCAATAGAGCTCAGCTAGCTCAATACTTCACCTGAACTCTCCCTTATTCCCCCCCCCCCCCCCCCCTTGGAGAAGAAGACACTCTTCCCCTTTGCCAGCTCCAAAAAAACCCCGGAACACACCGGCCATATAGCACGCAGAGCTCCTCCCCATCCCCATGAACCGTTGACAACAAGCATCAAAGCAGTTCATGCCAACGTCTCCGTCGAGCCATCCGCCGGCCACAGCTTCCCCCGTCACGCGATGCGCTCCCGGGACGGTTGTCATGCGGCCATGCCTCCGGTCGCCTCCCGCACGCCGCTCTTCGTCTCAACTTCCCAACCGGTCCGTCGGCATTGGCGCCAAGAAGTCCAAGTAGGCCAAGCAATACCCAAAATCCGCCCACGAGCAGCACTTAGACTTCCACTTTGGTCCGTTCTCGCGAAAGTCCTTGAAAAGCCATGGACCTGCATGTAGCGTGCGACGGCGCTCGGCATGATTTCGATACGACCGTGCCAACTTCGTATTGTCTGGCTTGCTGCCTTATTAGAACCAAGAGGCCGGCATGCTTTCAAAAGATGTGGATGAACTCTCCCACCACCCTCTCTAAACAGCGTTAGCAAGTCGCGACAAGAATAGAAACAAGAGAGGTTGAAAACAAAAAGACAAAGTGCTCTGAAGTGTGACGCGAATAAACCTCCCGCCAAGACACCTCTGACAGCACGGGCAAAACGCTGTCCGCAAAGATGTGTCATGCGCTTTGTTTCCTCCCATCTTTCCAGACATGGATGCCTCCCCTGGGCCAGAGGCGATCGGGTGTTCAGCTCAGGTCCTCCCCTCCAGAGCCGGCCGGATGCTCCCGTAGCAAGACTTGAAACGCTTCGTCCGGTGTGGACGAATGAGAGGAGGGAGGCGAGAGCATGGGGATGCCATGTTGGTCCATCTGCCAAGACTCCACGAGGGAAACCTTCTTTCGAGTGCATCAGTCAGCCGGGGGATTATCAAGTCCCCGGGACAACGAGTTTCCCCCGCCAAGAATCGCCAATCGACATTTCGTGGGTCACCTCGTGGTGGCCCGGTGGGTTAGCGCAGGCCGAGGTCGAGCCACCGACGACCAAAAACGGCCGGCGTTCCCGAGCTCCCGTCGCCCGTCGCCCGTCGCCCATCGGCTCCGTCTAACGCCGAATGCCGGGCGGCCCCGGCGTCGCAGGCCAAAAAAGACCGAACAGGCGGCTGAGTCGGAAATAAGGTGGCCGCAACCTCGGACGAGTCCAACTCTAAAGGGGTGCCGAACCGTCGAACCACAATCTCGAACGGGGCTGATCCCGCCATGCGGTGAACCATCGTTCCCCCGCCCCTCCTTGTCCGTTGTCTCTGAGTGGGAAGCAGGCACATGCCAGTCTCGAGAGTGACGGTGTGGTGTGCCGCCAGAGGACTGCTGTAAGCTTCATGCGCTGGAAACCAATGGGAGGCGCCCTCCCGGCTGCAGGAGCCACGTCGCGCGAGTGGTGTTCGTGCCCTCCCCCGTGAGTTGGCATTTCTTGCACGACGGGAGGACCGTGGGCGATGGCAAATATCTGTTTTGCATGAGAATGTCAGATCTCACTGGCGAGGGCGGCTGCCCGCGTGGGTGGCCGGGCGAGGGCTCGCGAGGGAACGTGCGGGACGCATGGATGATGTGAGACGACAGCGAACAGCCGGCATCTGCGGCGCCAGCAGCGAGACATGGCCTCGGCAAGATTGAAGAGGGTCGCTAACGTAAGTAGACTAGGCTGATCATGATGGCGATTCGTGAATGTACCATGTAAGCTTATTCTCACCGACTCGGAGGGTCTCAGGATTCGATTCGCGCAAATCGACGTACGGTACCTATAGCGGCTGCGGTATCACGGAGTCGCTGGCGGGTCTTGGCACCCGGATCACTCGGAGGTCTTGCGCGCCGGCGGCTGCGCGTGTCTTGCTTGCTTTCTGGGGCTCTCTGGTCGATCCCTCGGTCGAGACAGGGCGCGCCCGGCCCCAGCTTTCTGGCGAAATGCTTGCGGACCCGAGGACCCGTTGTAAAATAGAGGCCCGCGTAAGATGGAAGGATTCCAGCGAAAAGGAGGCATCTCATTTCGGGGAGCCAGCCAGGCCCCAGTCCCGGAATCTTGGGCTGGGAAACGGGGGCCACCCGGGAGGAGGAGTGGGAAATTCCCGCCAAAGGTCCAAAATGCATGTCAGAGTCGTCCCATCAAATCTTAGTTTTGCAAGCTCACAATCTCGATTGTTGCCGCAGGTGCTCTGGGCGTGGCCAGGGCATTCTTCCTCTGTCAGTGGTGGTGGTGGTGCTGGCTCAGGACAGCGCGCGACAGGACTCGACACAGGTTGAGGCTGCCGTCCTGCAAACACTTCCGCCGGCCCCTGTCAACCACGGTTACGCGAGTACGCGGGAGTAGCGTGACTGGCCGCCGTGGTGGTTGGAGGTTGCACTGTTGCAACAGGAAAAACGGTGTCGAGCTGCCAAGACCACCGAGCGCGCTGGAGCCTCGCAGTGACGATTAGCTTTCTTATTGCTTGTCACAGACGACTGGCCAGCGGTGAGACAAGGTGGTACGGTGACGGGCAGGACCCGCAGACCATGTGAGAGCTTGGAGTTGAGAGCCTACCGCCCGTCTACCCAGGTGGTGAGGGTCAATCCAGCGATCGACGGATAGCGGTGTAATTATCACGATGGGGTCCAGAATTTGTCTTGTCGGCGACCCGGGCATCATCGAGCGCTGCAAAGACGGACTCAAATTATCATGCTGGCGGTGACCGTCTAGTGTAATTCCAGAGTTTGCAGAGGTCGCCGTCCGCAAGAGGGTTGATCCATGATGCTTTACTTCCAAGGAGGGATGTGCTACAGGGAAGAGTCGAGCTTGTTGTCTGTCACGTTGCTGGCGGCGTCTGGGTGGCCGCTAGCGGGCGACTGCAAATATGGCGCACGCGGCGAGGAGGCTTCGGGCAGATGCACTAGACCCTAGAGATATCCTTGTCTTGGATGCTTCTCAGTGTGTGCGTGTGGCTTGCGGAAATGCCAAGACGAGGGCGCCGGTGAGGGCGGGTGAGGGTGTCCATGTGGCTCGCGGTTAGTCGTCGGGCTCGGGATCATCCAAGTCCGCGAAGCTGCGACTCTGCTCACAAATCAACCCCCGCTGGCTCGGGGTGGTCCCGGATTGCTGCAATCGGCTGCCGGCGTCCGGGTCGCCTGACTTGCTGTGTAAGCAATCAATAAAGCAAGCAATCAATCGGGGGGAAGACGCCAGACTGCGTCCGTCGCTATTGGTAACCATCGCAACCACATGCCACATGCTTATCTGGATTTTCTCCGCGTACACAGTTAGAAGTGTTACCGAGTCGGGCTAGTCGCGGCCCAAGGCCGAGCGACTTGCGCATCTCGCAGCCGAGGGGTCGGAATGGTGTGCTGCTTCTTCTGCTGCTTCGCTGTTTCGCATTCGGTGTGTCCCGCGTGTCGTATACGGAATAACGCAGCTTATCGATTGGTAGCAATGCAGGTTAGCGGGGGGGTAAGACGACCCTGAACTTTGGAAGCAGGGGCGGCTGCTAGCAGTTTTGGACGCGAGATGCGAGTAGAATGCGAGACCACGATGCTTCTGATGCGCGCGAGGGGGAGTCTGATTCTGGCAAGGTATGAAGGGGGCGACAATTGACGCTCCACGATGCCCGACGTTCCTCTTCGAGGCTGCCCTCCTGTCGTGGCCGCAGGACCTCAGGCGCGGAGCGTTTCGCTGCAGCAAACCCTCAATGTTGCATGTGCAATGCGCCCAGCCTGACCACGCCAGGACGTCGAGCTTCGTCCCATCCACAGCGGCAGACGACGGCCGTGTTCCGTCCGTGTACGGTGTCTGTCGGTCGGCGACGTGAGAGGCCAGTGTGGTGGTGTGTCACAGACCACAGACCGACAACCGTTGAAGGGGAACGTATCCGTACCTCGCTCAACTGGCTATCCGCGTATCTGCAGGTCGCGTATACGCAACAAAGCGAGATTACCCATCGACCGCGGGAGGAGGTGGGCGCGCGGGAGAAAAACGGAAAACGGAGCTGGACTCTTGGCCGATGCCGACCGATGGAATTGGACGTTGTTGGCGTTGCCTGCGAGCGGACAGCGGAGACTGGGAGCGGTCGCGCGGGAAACAAATGGACCCCGGAATTAAGGTAAGCGAGAAGAAGAAAAAAAAAAAAAAATCGATTTTTTTTTTCTCACTGCTCCTTCCTTATTTCTCTCCGCAAGCGGCACCGGTGGGTCGCGCGAAAACAATTAGGTGGAAAATTTATGACGACAGTGGAGGGCACCAAACATGCGATTTGAGAGGTCGAGAGGGTCCCGGGGCCAGGAACATGGCCCGCGAAGTGGGGCTGGACCTGGAAGAAGAGAAGGAAAGATGAAGTCAGCGAATCCCAAAAGGCAAGAAGGGCTCGCCCGAGGGGAGGTACCGGTACCTTCACATCTGTCGCCGAGCGATCCGAGTACTCGTGCATCCGCCGTGTTAGTGACGGTTGGGAAAGCCCCTAGGCCACGCTGAACAGTGCTGCAGTAAGCCCCCAGCGGCACCCATCTCCCGCTGTAGGCGTTCCCAGCGGCAGCGTTCATCGTCCCCGGCCTCGCTTTGCTCGCATTCGTTGGGGCCCGGGGCATTTTTAGCGGGCACGACACGCGGACAGCTGCTGCGGTTGCGACTGGTCCTCACTTTCTCGCGCCTTTCTGGGCGCTAAGACACAAAGTCGTCGTCACCGCAATCCCAATCGTTTCCAGGTGCCCAGGTCGCCAGCCAAGCCGGCTGCCTCACACATGTCCATTCTGGCGGTAAGGAGGCGGCGAGGGCGCTTGTCTTGATTGTCTCCGTCTCTGCATCATCAAAAATCTCGTCTGGCCCTGCTTGGAGTTGAGATGGCATACCCCAGCCGCGCCTAATTGGTCGTGTCAAGGGTGATGCCACTACGAGCGAGCGTCGATGATGCCGGCAGGTCGCGTGAAAGGGAAGGGCGCAACGAGAAAAGTTCTTTTACACTGGCCCACCTCCTTTCGCGGTCCGACCGGATTTCAGAGTCCAGACCCCGTCAAACCCGGCTTTCTGGCAATTCGGATGCCGGGCGGCGGGCGGACGATGATCGGTCAGACTGGTCTTGCCGGTAGGGTCTCTTAGCTCGGAGCCGTCGCAGAAGCCAGCGAAGCCATTCGAAGCCACTGACAGCAAGCCCCATTTTGACAGCGTCGTTCGTCAGGCCACATCGCGACGGGATGGCCGACTGACTCCGAGATGGCGCGGCGGCGGCGGCCCAATGACTCCGGGTTCGCGAGCGTCGATGGGGGCCCGAAACCGAGATTCGCGTCCACTTTCATCGTGCTAGCGGATACCGGTGGGCAGTACGTGGTACGCGTGGTACGTGAGCCTGGTGTAATTCCCGAATGTTTCCATCAGTTCCCACTGCCGGCGCCAGTCCAGGTGGGCGGGTGCAGGGCACAGCTAGCTACTGCTAGGCAGCAAAACGACCAGCCTCCCGGCCGATATGTCGTGGTCGCCCGTTTTGTTTTTATCGATCGTGGGCTGCAGGAAAGGGGCACGGTGAACGGTAGCGGTAGCGGTGCTGGCCGTCGGGTCGTGGGTGAGGATGACGATAATCTCAAAATCGGGTGAGCAGCACCTGTTGTTTCACCGAAATGACCGTCTTTCAGGGGAAGCGAGCCGGCACAATGGTACGTCAATGTTGCTGCTTCTTTCTTCTTTTCTCTGGTCTGCGACACGTCGACCGGGAGCTCAAACAAGATTGTTGGGAGCAGGGGCCGTCGCGCGTCAGCCCTGCAGGTAGATGGCCAATATCCTATGAGAGAGCGTACAGCAGATTGTATCCGTACCGCAGTACCTACGTAGATGGTAGGTCATCATCAGCGGCACGCGACACACTGGGCTCGGGTACAGGCC
The DNA here is from genome assembly GCA_014235945.1 of Colletotrichum plurivorum. Classification (NCBI taxonomy): domain Eukaryota; kingdom Fungi; phylum Ascomycota; class Sordariomycetes; order Glomerellales; family Glomerellaceae; genus Colletotrichum; species Colletotrichum plurivorum. Next base: position 104,830 of record WIGO01000111.1, read on the forward strand.
GCACGCGTGCAATTGAGGTAGTACTTCCATATCCGTACTCCGTACTGCAACACTGCAAAGTCCGAACGCCGATGGCCGGGGGGTTGGATGGAATCTGCGGGTTTTGTTTTGTCAGACGAGCGAGGATGAATGAAAAGACGAACCCATCCGTCATCAAACAGAAGCAAGCAAACAGCCGGCCGAGAAAAAGCGCAAAATCAAATTCGACTTCGTCTCGTGCTTGGAAAGCAAAGAAAACAGCATCCGCAGCTTCTAGACCACCCGATGCGGTCCACAACGGAGATGTTCCGTAGCCTAGCGCCGAGTGCTTATTGTTCGATGGTGTTGTTAGTGTTACGATGATACCCGCTGCAAATCTGGTCGGGTAGGATTACATCGTGGGAAGAAAAAAAAAAACAGTGAAAAAAGCCAATGAAATAACCGGTGAAAATTGGATCATGACTCCGTTCAGGCGTCACCCAGCATTCCAGTGACCACCTTCCACTCCACCCCGGGACGGACTCCTGCACCGTCGCATCATCACGTAAGGCACGGCAGGCCCAGGGCAGGCGCCAGGTTGGTTGGTTGGGCTGCCCGTCGATCCAGTGAGGGAGTGAGCACCCCTGCTCTTGTTTCTTGGGAGAGGAAGGTGAGCCTGTGCGCTGAAGCACTGGACAGTGGAAAGCTCGGCGAGCAGTTCTCTGTGCTGCGGTACGTACTCTCCATTGACAATTGTACCGCTGACCCCCCCCCCCCCGCTTTTTTCGGGAAAGTACCTGTACCCGACCCGCAGCATCCGAGCGTCTGTCGTGTGCGACTTTTCCTTTCCTTTCCTCTCTCCGGCCCCCAACGCAACGCACCCAAAGCAAAGGTCATCGTGCGCTCGCTGGGAGCAAAAGGTACCGTACCTGTCAGACCAACGCACAGTTGAGACACAAGACAGTCAGTCAACCATCTTGCCAGCAGAAAGAGATCGCCGACTTGCTGTAGTGTAAAATGCCCAACCAACCAACCAACCCCCATGACGGCTGGATCGGGGAAGCCAGCTGCCAGACCGTAGACGAGGGCGATGCAAGAAGGCGCTGCCCGCTTGGCATCTGCCTTGCGATCCTTCGTAAGAGAAAACGGGGCCTCATCAGCATCAACAGGACAGCATTTGACGACAAGACTCCTGTGATGGGGACTGTTGCTGCTGGAGCACTGCACTGCTTTCCGTTTCTGCCCTGCTGCGCTTCCATCACTACAGGGCTGGCTGGTACGGGCTCACGGGCACCGCCGTGTACTTGCCAAGAAAGGCAGGCTAAGAGACCCCAGGGTCCCTCCCTCGAATGAATCATCAGCAAGAGCATCATAGCTCCATTTCGTTCGATTCCGACGGACCACCTACCGCCCGACCCCCCGAGTTTTCTTGGTCAGCTGTTTGGCTTCGCGCCGTTCCTTATGGGAATGCCAAAAGGTTGGTTACATGGTAGAAGTTTCTAAAGCACCTCAGCAGAAGGAGACCACAAGTGCTGTTGCTGCTTGAGCCCGTGCTTCGTCCGTTGAAGACGACGGCCGGGACGGGGCCTGAGTGGTACGGCAGGACAGGCACGGCAGGTACTGTACCTCGAGACAGGTACCTGGACCGCCTTGCGACGAGGTGCCCCCTCCACTGAAAAATCCATCACACCCAAAAGACCTCCCTCGGTCTCTGACAAGCACCCCGGTCCCCGCCGCTTCCGTAGTCCGGCTTGGTCTGTCTTGGGGCTCTTGGTCACCCTCAGCAGCCGCTTGGTGTCTTGGTACCTCCATGGATCCAGTGACAAAGTCCAGCTCGGCCGGCCTCCTTGACCCTTGTCGCCCGTCTCCATCCAATCCGTCTTCCTCTACGGATACTTGGTACCTCTGACCTCTCTCTGCCTTACACCCTTTGTACGTACCGTCGTACCTTAACCCACCTAACCTTGCGCATTTTGCCTTACCCTGCCGCTCTGCCCGTCCGTTCCGCTGCCTCATCGTACATATGAATTCAGTCATCCACACTTTCCGCAACTCTGCGCTTGTCTCATTCTCTTTTGACCTCTTCCTCCCCTCCCTCCCTCTCGCAGCCACCCCCCGTCCGCCAGCTTCACTCACCTACAGCTCGTCCTCCCTCGGCGGCGCAACATTCTTCGCAACCTCGACGAGAGCAGTGGAATAGGAATTCTTGGCCATCACGCGTACTAGCAGTCGTCCACCCGGGGCTTGTACGTGACGTAGCGGAGCCGCCATTAAGAGCCTCCAGGAACGAGCAGAGGCACGAGGAATACGCCTACCGAATGATTGGGGTTTTACTCAGATAACGGAGACCACCGCCCTAAGAGGAGACCTGCCGCCGTCTCCTCTCCCTCCCTCACCTAATACCTCCCGCCGCGACTCGCCTCCGCGTCGCCCTTTCCCTCCCTCGCAACACCGCTGTCCGCCTTCCCCGGGAGGTCATCCACCAGAATGCGGGACTTCGCCAGCTTCCTCCAGGGAAAGCCGGCACTGCCGTCGCTCTGGACCGGCAACATCAACTTTGCCAAACTGAACCCCATACCGCACCGATACCGACCCAGCCGAGCGAAGAGGAACCAGAAGAAGCGCGCGACCTCGACGACCGCACCCGAGGATGTCACCGCCATGCAGACCTCTCTCAACCCTCTCGACACCCTGCGGGCCCTGCGGAACCACAGATGGCGACTGCTCGACCTGCAGTACATCATCATCGTCGGCCTCATCGTCTTCTCGCTGTGCATCACGCCCTCGGCGCCTCTCATCAAGACCCTCGCCGTCACCGGCGGCCTCCTGCTGCTCACCATCCCCGCGACCAGCCAGTTCGTCTTTCCCGGCTTGAGCATATGGGCCTACCTGATATATTTCTTTTGTTCTCGGTAAGTTTGTTAGTGAACGATTCGGCCGAGAGCTTCTGCTGACCAGCTCCAGCTTTATTGACGCCAAGTACCGCCCTCACATCTGGGTGCGCGTCCTGCCCGCCCTCGAGAACGTCCTGTACGGCGCCAACCTCTCGAACATCTTGTCCGCGCACACCAACGCCGTTCTCGACATCCTCGCCTGGATCCCGTACGGCCTGGGCCACTTTGGTGCGCCCTTTGTGTGCTCCGGCATCCTGTTCTTCTTTGGCGCCCCCAAGACGCTCCCCGTCTTCGCAAAGTGCTTCGGCTGGCTCAACATCCTCGGCGTCACCATCCAGCTCGTCTTCCCCTGCACCCCGCCGTGGTACGAGAATGAGCACGGCCTGGCCCCCGCCGCCTACGGCATGTCGGGCTCTCCTGCCGGTCTGGCCCGCATCGACGCGATCCTCGGCATCGACATGTACACGACGAGCTTCAGCACCGCCCCCGTGCCCTTTGGCGCCTTCCCCTCGCTGCACGCGGGCGACGCCGTCATCGAGGCCCTGTTTCTGAGCTTCTGCTTCCCCCGCTTCCGCCCGCTCTTCGTCATGTACGTCGGCTGGATCTGGTGGGCGACCATGTACCTGAACCACCACTACGCCGTCGACCTGGTCGGCGGCTCGCTGCTGTCCGCCGGCATCTTCTACTTCGCCAAGGCCCGCTACCTGCCTCAGCAGCAGCCCGACAAGAAGAACCGCTGGGAGTACGACTATGTCGAGATTGGCGAGCAGACCAAGGTCTGGGACGAGGAGTACGGCCGCATGTACAACATGGGCTACCTCCAGCGCCGCGGCAGCTCCGACAGCGACGAGTGGACCGTTGGCAGCAGCTCCAGCTATAGCTCATCGAGCCGCGGCAGCGGCAGTCTCAGCCCCGCGCTCTCGGAAGAGTCAGGGCGCAGCATCTTCAGCATCGAGATCAAGCCCAACACCGACCGACACGAGCTGCCGCATCTCAACGAGATCGCCGGCCGGTAGCCACAGCATCCGGGCCTCGACGCGGAGACCAAAAAATACCCCTCTTCACCTTTTTCCCTTTCGATTCTCTTGAGCAACTTTTTATGATTCAAAACGGATACCACTTGGATTACCTGTACCATCTGCATCAGCACAGCAACGGCGCAATCGTGGTATTTTGCAAACGACAGAACAGCCCGAGGCCCCCGAGGAGGCCCTCGACGGCTAGGACAGGGTAACGGCCGCATCGATGACCAACAGAAGAAGACCCACGGAGTTGGACGGGGCGCACACGGAACCGGGGACATGGGAGATATAGACCCCCGTATATATAATGTGTTCAATGTCGAGAGAGACGGCCTCCTATCTGCCCGGCTCGGCGCCGCGGGCGGGAGAGCGCCGTCGAATCTGGAGTCCGGCCCAGGAGGGAGGCGGACCCGACGTAATGCGGAGGCGGAGGCCCAGGGGACGCTACCACGTGGTAGAGGTAGATCAGTCGCTACTGAAGTAGTTGATGACGACAAGACAAATAATACGAGATGACTCGAATGGTTATTGAGATTTGTGACATGTTTGTAACAGATGTCGTTGAACGGCGGCGACAAGTCCGCTCCATGACAGATCCTGATCCTGGTGACTTGCGATGGCGGCGGGACGACGGGATGGCACCGCCATAAGGCCGTGGCCCGCGCCGGAGCGGGCGGGCTGGCGGCGGGAGGAACTTGGAAGCAAACACGCCATGCGGCGGGCGCACTAGACCGGGGACCCGGCCGATCGCAAAATCGTGGCTTGGCCCCGCCGTCCCGCGGCCACGACAGGGATTTCTTGGCAAGGTTTTTTTGCGCCGCTTTTTCTGGAGTGTCGACATGGGTTTTGAGATTTTGCTAATTTCCAGACTGCTGGGTTCGGTACATCGTTTTGTTTTTTTTGATCCGGGGAAGAGAGGTGAGCTTGGTTGGTTAGGGTCCGAGAGCCGGTGGGATTTTAGGCTGACGGGAGGATTCGTAGCGTCATGATCGAAATCGAAGTTGGGAGGGTGACTGACGGCGGGAAGGATGATTTATAGGTCTTACGGTGGTTTAGTCGAAAGCTCTGGTTTGGGGGAGCTTCCGTCGGGAGGTCGGGGCCGGAGGATGTTTGAAAAGTCCGGTCGTTTGGGTGTCGCCGCCATCTGGACGGGACCGCGTCAGCTTTTTGGGGGTGTTTGACTTGGCGCTGCGTCGCTGCTGCGGTCGATGTTGACGCGTTCGGTACATACAAAAATGAAAGCGCGGATGGAAGGAGAGGGTGAAAGATGCCAAAGAGTGAAGCGGACTTGAAGAGGTAGAGGGACTTGCGATCGCTCGGGAGTCTGGGGCATGTTGACGCCTATCTTTACCTTCTCGGCGAGTTTAGTCTTCTCATAAGCTGGGAGGTTGGGAACGGATTGGGGGTGATGTTGGGGCGTGTGCTCTATGAAGGCTGCTTCTCGAGCGAGAAGGGCGGGCGGCGTAGATCGGGACGGGGGAGGAGGATACGTGAGGGTGGACTGTCTTGAGGAGTGGTGATTTGCGGGTTGATTCTACTGCAATTTGAGGTTATTTACATCCTGCATATGGGATATAGGCGCAGATGAGAGAGGAAGGGGCTTCATCTCATCTTACCCCTATTTCAATCCGCGTCGTCGGTCGAGACACCCTGGCACTTCACGAAGCTGGCCCAGCTTTTGTAAGATGAAGCCCGGGTTTGAATCCAACTTGCATTGAAATTCTTCCAAGGCTACGTGGAACGTTTCCCGGTAGACTGGGTGATGTCTGCACCCGCGCTGGCTGTTGGATCGCGAAGAGAGGTACGTTGCGTCGATGCTGCAAGTTTCGTCCACTAACCACAACACCACCCCGTTCTCATCATCTCGAATAGGATTCTAGAGCGAGATAAATGGAAACAAATAGCGAAGATGGCGAGAATACGGACCGGCTCGTGTAATTTGTACACAAGCTGGGTAGGATGGGCTGCGATACCCCTTAAGTATCTCTTGTCAGGCTGACGGATAGAGCACAATATAGTCTGGAGGAAATTGCAGCATTCTATTTCGCTGTGATACATTTAATACAAGTCTATCCCGGATTATGAACGGCTTTGGGAAGACGACCTCTCGGGACTGGGGCATTTGCCTCGAGGAGTCGAAACCACCAAAGCAAACCGTCCGTCGAGACGGTCCCCCACGATTCATTTAGAGGGAGAGTACTTACGTTTTACTCACACGAATTCACCACGATAATGGCCTATCGCTGTTCTGGCGTCTTGGGAAGGTGAGCGGGCTCAGCTCAGCTCAGCCTGCCCTACCTGAGAAACCACGTCTCTGCGGATTCAGCTCCCGTCACAGCAGCGAATCTCTCAAGGAAGCATACATACCGATCCATCATGTTACTACTCTGCCCAGTTTGAACCCATCGGAAATACCCCGGTCCGTACGCTACGTCTCACACCTAAGAGGGAAAAAACAATTCCGACTCAGCCAGCGACGAGAAAGTCATAAGCAAAGAAAAAGAAGGGGGGGGAAAGAAACAAAAACCGCGCCTCGAACCAACGTTAAATTCCATCGACATGTCACTGCCCAGGTCAAATATGTAAACGAAAGGACTCCATGAAAGATATGTGAACGAATGCCCGCTAGACTACCAAGCCAGGCGGTCCGATGGCGCGGTTTCCAGGCGTATGGGTCTATGAGAAGGAAGAAAGGGGGCGCGGTGGTGTGTGGAATCTGGAATGATCGTTGTTTTGTCTGGACTAGGCAGCGCGCAAGTCTATGTCGAAATTTGGCGTTGTGAGAGCGCCTCGTGGATTTGTGGATGTCGGTAGGTTTTCGTCTGGGTGTGTTGGAGGCTGACGAGTCTTTTGATATGTCGATGCCTGGAGCACATATCAGGATTAGTAAAAACAGAACATAAGCTGGAAAATGAGATGCCCATTAGAGGGCCCGCGTGAGAATACTGTTCTAGCTGGTTCTATAAAGGACATGCTGGACATGCATGGCATATTCTATGCCGTGGATATCTTCCTAGCTAGGCACCTAAGATTGGGCATGTTCGATAGCTACGCCACGTCTCAGCAAGAGCAAAACCATACCCAGCCAGTGACAAGGCAGTTACGAACAGTAGGGGAGCTCTCGAACCCAAGGCAGAGCACCCAAAACCCCAGGCCTACCTACCCGCCTACGCACCTTCCTCCCCAGACACCCACCCACCTCCCTTCCTTCCTACTTAAGTGACCAAACCTCGCTGCCTACCAACCGCGCTATCGGATCTTCCTCGTGCTCGATTGGCTCAATGGGTTAGCAACTAACTCATTGTGTCGGCGCCATAGTGGACTCAAGGTTCGGAGCCCGGTTTTTGCACTTTTGCATCCTTTTTCTTTTTCTTTTTTGTCCCTTCGTGGCGGTTGCTAGATCGGTTTCAGGGTCGGTCGAAGTGACTCTATTTTTGCTTTGGATTTGAAACTAGAAAAGTTGTTCATGTGGCGTGGATGTCTTCGATGTGTGGATGGATTTAGAGGATTTGCTCGTGAGAACCTCGCGAGAAGCGCATGGCGGGAGGGATAGACGACTGTGAATATTGGGCAAGCACGTTGACGAGATACGACCTTGCGTCGATTATCCGTCCTTACCAGACAAACATGTAGATGAGAGACGTTTTTGTTTATTTGCTGCGATCCCGCTGTGAGGTGGCATCGGTGAACTTGCTGTGAAAAACGTTACCTTACCACGGGAATGACGCCCAACCGCCCATTAGATATTTGTTTCCTATGTCAAAATCAGATACTGAAGAGACATGTTCCGTGCCATGAGTCGTCGAAGTCCAGGTCCTAAGCCATCTCACTCGCCCCTTACTAGATCGTCCCTCTCCTCGTGCGGACAGGATTGTCCAAACTAGGGTGAGGTAGAGTATCCAGAAGGCCAATAGATCACCCACTCCGGCTCTTGTCACGTTGTCCTGGCCATGCCTCGCCGAGCACCAGTCGAGCCGGCCCCCTGACCGACGTTAAGATGTCACCCGCACCGGGTCACTGGAAGCTAGGGATGGGGATGATGCTTCCATAGGAGTGACGGCCCCTCGAAGCACTATTCGGGCCTGAAATATCAACCCCTCGCGGTCATCTTACACTCATCTTCACTTCATCACTTCATGACATCGTTTATCATCTGGCGTCATTGACTACCTGCCTAGCTACCTAGCAGACAAAAGACCCCTCTCGGGCCAGCCACGTCCTCCGCCATCCCCGAACCCCATGGAGACCTCGCGCGAGAGGCATATGCATTAGGTATCGATCCGTCCAACGCCCGAAATAGAAAGAAAGCAAGTCAAAGAATTCGTCCCCCCGCCGTCGCGTCCAGTCCATGCCTCTCAAGGTCTGCGACAACCATCGTTGGTAGTGCTGACAGCGAAGCCGGGGCCGGAACTCGTAGCGGCGGAGAGGTAGACACGAGCAACACACACAAACGAGACAAGTCTCGGAGCTCGATAGTACTTTTTCCATCCTGTGCAAATGCAAGAAAAAAAGAGGCCAACTGTGTAGGCGCGAGCGGGCCGGCTCAAGAAAACAACAAAAAGGAGACGTCTCCAACCACCTCGCGTGGCCGAGACAGTATATATATACTCTGACAGGTGTGTGAGCGAGTCGTCGCTGCAGCAGTATGATGAGTGCAGCTGGTTTGTTCAGAAACCGAAGCTTCCGAGGTTAGGACGAGCGCCGGGCCATCTTCTCCGTCTTGATTCCCTTCTCAGCCTTGATGCCCTTTCTGGGCTTGGGGCTGGGACTGCCCATCTGGTCCACCTGGGCCACCTAGACCCTGGGAACCGGGACGGGCGTCTCCTTCTTGCTGGACTTGGGCTCCTGGGAGGCGGCGTCCTTGTCGGACTTCTTGCTCTTGCGCTTCTCCTTCTTGGGCGTCTCGGTGGCAGCGGCGGGCGACGTCTGCTTCAGGCCGACCACGGGGACGGGCACGGCCGACTCGCGGCGGACGCTGGGAGGCTGGATGGGCGTCTCCTTGTTCTTCTTGGAGCTCTTGGCCTTGGCCGACTTCGGGGTCGGCTGGGGGGCCGGGCTGTTGCTGCTGCCGATGCTAGAGAACGAGTAGCTCGCCGTCGGAATGGTGGGCGGGAGGATCGCGGTCTGCTTCTTGGCGACGGAGGCGGGCGTGCTGTCGTTGCCCGTCTTGACCTTCTTGGCCTTCTTCTCGGCGGACGCGGCCTCCTTCTGCAGCTGGGCCGCCGCGACCTCCTGGTCGTCCTCGGAAGAGTGCTTGCGCTTCGACGCCTTCTTGGTCTGGCTGGGGGTGGCGGCGGGCGCCTTCTGGCTCTTGGGCAGCGCGGGCTCGGGGTTGGAGCCGACGCTCGAAATCGACTCGATGCTCGCGCGTCGCTTCTTGGTCTTCTCCCGCGTGGGCAGCGGCAGGGGCTGGGAGTTGGGCACCTCGATGACGGTGGCCTGGGAGTCCTGGACGATGTCGCGGGACGCCTTGGACTTCTTGCCCTTCTTGGTGCTCTTGGGAGTGGGCTCGTCAATGTCCATGCCGTCTTGCGATTGCACTGGGGCCGCCGCGCGCTTGGTCTTCTTGGAGCTCGAAGGCGGAGCCGGAGCCGCAGTCATCTCGACGTCTCCCTCGCTGTCGGAGGACGCGTCAAAGCCAATCTTTCCCATGGGAGTGTCGTCGGAAACGCCAATCGGGTGGAACCGCGCTCTCAGGCCCTTAGGCTGGGGGCGGGGGGGATCCGGCTGCGTGACGGGGCGAGCGACATCACGAGGATCGCCGCCAGACAACCGCATGACGCGCTTCACGTGCAGGACGTTGTCGACCTTCTGGGGAGCTGCAGGGGGTTAGCGGGAGCTTTCACCGTGGATGGTAGCATACGCACCTGACTCGTATCGAGTGCCCTTCTTGTTAGGAATGAGCACCTGGATAGAGGTGCTTCCGACGCCCTCGAAGCCGGCCGTGTATTCGTCAGACTCGTGCTTGAAGATGGCCTCGCCGCTCTTGGCCTTGTCCATGGGGATCTCGAGCTTCTCGATGACGTTGATGGGGATCGACGCCGGGGCGGTGAAATACCAGAGCTGCTTGCCGTCAAGCTTGGCCTTGGCGAAGAACTCGGCCATGTCCTTGCCGTCCTCGTCGCCCTGGGCCTGTTTGAGAACGAAGTCTTTGCCGACAAAGCCAGGCACGTTCAGTCCGTTGACGTTGCGCTTTTCGACGACGGCGACGGGCTGCTCAGCCTCCTCGCTGTCGGACTCCTCCTCCTCGTCTGCGCTGGCCTCCTCATCTGCACTCGCCTCCTTGTCAGAGCTCGAACCTTCCTCTTCATTGTTCTCGTTCTCGTTGGAGCTCTCCTCAGCGGCGCTCTCCTCCTCGCTCGAGCTCGTTGAGACTGTCTTGGAGGACTTGGCGCCGTTGACGGCGGGTTTGCTGGCAGGCTTCGCGGCAGGCTTAGCGACGGGCTTGGCTGCGGGCTTGCTTGTCTCCTCGACCTCGCTCTCCGAGTCGTCATCTTCGCTAGAGGAGGAAGAGGTAGTAGCAGCCTTCTCAGTTGTCTTCTGCGCCGGCTTGCTGGTCTCGCTCTCGCTCTCGCTCTCCTTGTCGCTCTCCTCTGCTTCTGACTCTGCTTCGGACGAGGACGATGACTCGTCGGAAGAGCTCTCAGGCTTGGTGGGTGCCTTCTTGGCGGAACACTTCGCGGGTGCGGCCTCGCGGTCGACGTCGCTATCGGCGACCTCGTCGTCCCTGTCGCGCTTGCCCTTCTTCAAAGGCGTGGCAGTAGGCTTGCTAGAAGAGCCATTGATCTTGGCAAGAAAGTTGGCAGTAGCGGTGCCATCCTCGTCGTCACTGCTATCGCTGCTGCTGCTGGACTCGTCGTCGGAATCGGAATCGTCGGCGCGGGGGTCGAACTTTGCGTCGTTCTTGGCCTTGGGGTGAGCAAGCTTCTTGCGGGACTGGCTAAGGGACGAGGATTGCTGGCTCTGCTCTGACATGATGTCGCTCAGCGAGCGGACACCGTCTAACTTGCGTGACGACATTTTTCCAGGGCTGGGTTTGTAAGAAGGAAGTGCTCCAAACGTGACTTTCTTCGAGGGCGTCGTGTTCGGGGAGGTGTACGCGACAGGAAATTTCTGAGGGTCTCGCAGAGATTCACAAATATTTGCAGGGGTCGCACGGGCCGATGGCGCATTTGGTGGGGCACTGTTAGCAGCGTGCACAACGCGATGCGCGGGCGGCATACCTGTGAGGGCGCGCCTCCTTGGCGAGTTAGAGAGGTTCGAAACTTTGGTGGCTGGCGATCGGCTCCGCATCAAGCTTTTTTCCGTAGAAAACGACTTCGTCGGAGTGTGGACTCCGCGACGGTAGATGTCATCGCGATATCCGTCGCCTGCCATCGTAGCTGTTGATATTGCGTCGCAACTGGTCGAATTTGGGCGATTTTAGAGGGCGGAAAGCCAATCCGAGTGAGTGGAGGGAAAGCAAACTCAAGTGAGTGGAAGAAGAGAAAAGTGTGGTGGAGAGAGGAAGGAGAAGAGCTGACTGAGTTGGCAAGAAGTAGACTAAGAAGGAGACCGACCTAAGTGGAAGGTGCCTGCCTGTTGGGCTTGATTGCTCCTTCCTCTTGTTGCCTTCTGTGCAAAAAACAATTGCATCGGGCCACACTGGGTCAGATTTCTTTGATTGAATCACTGTGCTTGGTGACTTTGATTGAAAAATCGCCATGACGACCCCAAAGAGACGCAAGATTGAGACGACCGAAGGCTCAAGGCGTGAGTTGCTCCCAGCTATCTTCTTGGAGTGCTGAGTGATCTGCTAATGCCCGTCAAGCTCGGAGTGCCTTTGCTTTCAAGCAGATGCTTGCAGCGAGATCCCCTTTATCACCAGCATCAGCGCCTGAGCCCCAGGCGACGCCCGAGTTCCAAGCAGCAACTCCCACCCCCAGTGGGAGTTCACCAGCAAAAGCCAAGTCTTCTAAGAGGGCTGCCAAGGCAGAGAAAGCCGATGGGCCTCAAGAGAGTCCTGCTACCGGCGCGTCTCTGGAGTCAGGGACAGCGCCGATATCTGACGCAACGTAGGTGGCCACTGCAGCAAAAGAGGCCTTCGCTGACTTGCGTACCTAGCGGCTCAGGTTCCGATCCTGGCACGAAGTCTGGGCCCCAGCAGTTCTCGACTTTCAGGCCCAACAAGAGCAACTCGCGCAGACATGCCGGCGGCGTCCTGGAACTCAGGTTGAAGGACAGCGAGGTAAGAGCCAGGCGTCTGAATCTCAGGGCTTCAACTGACGGCCGCAGCGCTTCTTAGTCCTGGGAAGCTACGGAATCCGAGTGATTAGCGGCGAGGTCACCGTTGCCGGGGCCGTTTTCCGTCACTCGGAAGACATCAGATGGGTACACGCGCCGCACTGCCACGGCATCCCCGTCGTGCGCTGCTCCGACGAAACAACGTTGGAGCTTCACCCCCATCCCCAGGCTGCAAGCCTTCGCAAGCTAGAAAGGATATCGCCCCTCTTCAGGAGCCTCTGGCACGAGCCCGAGCAGGCAAACTCTGGCAAGAAGGGCGCGAAAGACACATTCAGGATTGTACGCTGCCCCATGTCCTGCCTGGATGCCAGGGACTGACCGCCATAGATCTGCACCTCAGACGACGCCCCTAAACGAGCCCTGATCCAAGACCTACGGTCTCTCCCCGCTTGGAATAAGAAACTAGCAGGACTGACAAAAACCAAGCCGGATCAGGTTCTCAGCGTGATGCTGTGCGGCCCCAAGTCGTCTGGCAAGTCGACGTTCGGCCGCATACTGGGAAACCGTCTCCTCACAACCCCGGCCGCGCGGCTCAACCCTCGCCCGGTAGCCGTGCTGGACCTCGACCCGGGTCAGCCCGAGTACACGCCAGCAGGCACAATAGCCCTGGTACAGGTCAGGGAGGCCAACCTTGGCCCCTCGTTTACAAACGTCGCGGCCGGTGAACAAGCCGTCTCCGTCGTCAGATGCCACGCGATCGCGTCCGTGTCGCCGGCGTCAGATCCGGACCTCTACCTCGAGTGCGCGCTGGATCTCTACCAGCACTACCAGAAAACGTGCGCGGGCCTACCCCTCCTCATCAACACGCCCGGATGGATTCTCGGCACGGGTCTCGACCTCTTGATGGCGCTGAGGAAAAGTTTCAACCCGACCGAAGTGATTTACATGTCCGAAGACGGCCCCAAGGAGAGCGTCGACGGCCTTAAGGACGAGTACAAGGGGGTGTTCACCGAGCTTCCGTCCCAGCAGTCAGAGTTCACATCGAGAACAGCAGCCCACCTGCGGTCGATGCAGGCTCTGGCCTACTTTCACATGAAGCGGTCCGCCTCGAGGCAAGTTACGTGGGACCCGGCGCCGTTGTCGTCGCTGCCGCCGTTGGTGGTCAGCTACACCGGAAAGAACCGGGGCATCCTTGCCATCATCAGCTACGAGTACCAGCCACCGGCCGAGTTGCTGGCGGAGACCATCAACGGATCCATGCTGTGCTTGGTCGAAACGGAAGACATTCAGGCGTTTAGACGTCTACGGGGCAGCGAAGGTAGCGAGGCGATGGACGTGGACGACGGCAATGCGCCAAACCTGGACGGGTTGGTGTCCAGAACGCCAGAGAATATCCCGTTCATCCTAAATTCCGACGCCCACACCCCGGACCCGCTCTACTCGCAAACCCTGGGTCTGGTCCTGCTCCGAGGCATCGACACGACGAGCGGCACCCTCCAGCTCCTGACGCCGATTCCCCTCGAGCGCATCGCGGCGGCGAAGGAAAAAGGCCGCCATCTCGTTCTGGTGCACGGAAAACTCGACTCGCCCGGGTGGGCGTACACCGAAGACCTGTACCACCAGTCGTTCGGCAGCGGCGCGGATCCGAAGGACGACACGGTGGAGGTGATGGATGAGGACACGGACAGCGACGACTCGGACCAGGAGCCCGAGAACCCACGGCTGGCGGGCGACGTCAGCGGGACGCCGTGGATCGAGGTCCTCAACGACCACGAGAAGCGGCCGGTGGGCTCGCGGGTGTGGAGAGTCCGGCGCGATCTCGGCCGGGCCGGGCCGGGGGCGGACTAGGATCCCGAGGGCCCGGCGACGGATTGGCGGCATCGGTGTAAAGGCCGCTTACATAGCAGCCGCCCAGGCTTTCAAATTGTTACAAAGTTCCAAACTGCCGCCCTGCGTCGCACACGTGTATAAACCTGCATTCCCCCGCGCGTGCCCTTGCACAACGGACGCGCTACTCTGCCAAACCCCACACTTGATGACGTCCGTGAGTCCGACGACACTGTGAAACTTGTGTGGTGTTCTCCAATTCTTGCCCCTCTACACTAAATTGTGTCCCCACCTCTCTCCTCAAGTCCTTTGTCATGCTTTCTCATCGCTTATTTCCCCAAGACTGTCGTATTACCCCAAACGGCCGGCAGTTCGTCGCGGGCGGTCCCCGATGTGGCCGCCGATGGGGCCCGTTGAATCCAAGATTTCGGGATGTCCGCCATGGGCACACAAAAGCTGCCGCGCGGGAAGGGAGAGCTTAATCTTCTTTGTCCAACCTCGTTTTTGAAAATTCGTAGACTTGTCTTGTTTTTTACCCGTGACATACGATCGTTCTCTAGTCACTCACTCATTTCACCATGACAAAAGTCCCCGAATCCGAAGTCGATGTGCTCATCATCGGCGCCGGCCCCGCGGGGCTCATGATGGCGCTCTGGCTGGCTAGGCTCGGCGTGAAGACTCGGACCGTGGATAAGAGGACTGCTAAGATTTACTCTGGGCAGGCTGACGGGTATGCTTCTGGATCACATGTGTCACTAATTCATGGTGACTTACACACGGGGCCAGGTTTCAGGTGAGATCGCTGGAGATCCTGGATAGCTTCGGCGTCGCGGAGCGGGTGTGGAAGGAAGCGAACCGCATGCTTGGTGAGTCTTCCCCCTCCACCACGAATTTGAAAGATGTCGGACTCACACCCCGGACAAAGAGGTCAGCTTCTGGAACCCGGACTCGGAGGGGATCATCCGCCGCAGCGCGCGCGCGGCCAACACGATCCCGGGCCTCTCGCGCTTCACGGAGACGGTGCTGCACCAGGGGCGGCTGGAGCAGTTCTTCCTAGACGCGATCCGGGAATCTTCCCCCGACGGCGACGAGCCACTACTTGTGGAACGGATGGTGATCCCGACATCGCTCGAGATCGACGAGAGTCTGGCAGAGGACCCGGACGCGCACCCCGTCACTGTGACGCTAAGACACCTGACGGAGGAGGAGGCCACGCCGACGCAGATGCTGAGCAACCTCGGCGACGGGCTGTTCCGGAGCAATCTCGTCGGGGACGATGTCGGGGGCATGTTGGCCCGTTCTGAGGGCAGAGAGGCGAGGGACGAGGTTGTGAGGGCCAAGTATGTCGTTGGCTGCGACGGTGCGCACTCGTGGACTAGGAAGACGCTGGGCAAGGAGTTTGAGATGAAGGGCGAGACTACGGATGCGATCTGGTGAGTTATCTCAGGCTGAAAGCTTTGAGAGTAGGCTGACGCATTCGCAGGGGTGTGATGGACATTGTCCCCATCACAGATTTCCGTAAGTCGTGATACTCGGTTCTTTAGTACACCGATACTAACAACGCCAAAGCTGATATCAGGTTCCGGACCATGATCCACAGCACCTCCGGCGCGCTCATGATCATCCCGCGCGAGAACCGCATCGTCAGGCTGTACATACAGCTGGAGGAGGTCTCCGCCGGCGGCGGCCGGGTCGACAGGTCCCGGATCACGCCGGACCTCATCTTCAAGTCGGCGCAGAAGATCTTCAGCCCGTACAAGCTGGATTACCACTACTGCGACTGGTGAGTCGGGCGGTCTCGAAAATTGAGAACTGTAGCTGACTGGGGATAGGTGGACGGCGTACCAGATCGGTCAGAGGACGGGTGACCATTTTAGCAAACTTAATAGGGTGTTCCTCGCCGGAGGCAAGTTTTTACGCGCCATTTTCTCTGTCACATCTACTCACTCTCGCTCTCATTTTCACTCTCATACTCGTTCTCACTCACTCACTCTTACTTTAACTCTCACTCACAGTGACTCACCGCGAGCCCACCACTGACGCCATGCAGACGCCGTGCACACCCACTCGCCCAAAGCCGGCCAGGGGATGAACGTCTCGATGCAGGACAGCTACAACCTGGGCTGGAAGATCGGCCTTGCGTGCAAGAACATCATCCCCCGCGACGTCCTCTCGACGTACGAGCTCGAGCGCAAGAAGATCGCCAAGGACCTCATCGCCTTCGACGGCAAGTTCTCCAAGCTGTTCACCGGTCGGCCTGCCAAGGACATTATGGACGAGACGGGGGTCTCGGCGGAGGAGTTCCAGAAGGCGTTCCACACGAGCCGGATGGTATGTGCCCCATGAGGGGAGTGAGAGTTAACAGCTGACTTTTTTACAGTTCACGACCGGCGTGGGTATCAACTACCAGCCTAGTGTCCTCGTCGCCAAGGAACCTGAGGAAGATGTCGACGATGACCACAGCCTGCGAAGAAGCGAGGCGAAGAGCGACCAGTCGCTCGCGACGAATTGCAAGCTCGGGCAGCGCTTCCCGTCCTACAAGGTCATCCGCCAGTCCGACGCGCGGCTGTGGGAGCTGCACCACAAGCTCCCCTCCGACGGGCGCTTCCGCCTGGTGGTCTTCGGGGGCGACATCTCGCAACCAGCCCAGCGCGACGAGATCAACGCCCTAGGCGCGTGGCTCGCGTCCTACCTTCCCTCGCTACCCACCATCAAGCTCTCCCCTGGCTCAGATCCCCACGGCGGCTCGGCCAAGTTCAAGACAGACAACGACCCGTCCGCCGTCGACGTCCTCCTCGTGCACTCCGCGCCGCGCGACGAGATCGACATGCTGGAGGACGTGCACGAGGCGTACCACCCGTTCGACGCCAAGCTGGGCTGGGACTACGACAAGGTCTTCGCGGACGGCGAGACGCTCTACGAGGAGCCCGAGCGGGCGTACGAGAAGTACGGCGTCGACAGGGCCCGGGGCGCCGTGGTCGGGCTCCGGCCGGACGGGTACGTGGGGCTGGTCGCGCCGGCGGTGGGGGAGGCCGGCCGGCGGGAGATTCGGAGGTGGCTCGATGGCGTCTTCGGACGCGGCTTAAGTGGAGTCTGATGATGGATCACGAGGAACGGTGCAGATACTTTTGGCAGATTCGCGCGAGGCGTAGCACACAGCCTCACATTTTCCAAAATGGAAAGATGCAAAATATTGACGATATTGCGCAACCGTCGATAGGCGTGCGCGAGCGAGAAGCAAGAAAAACCTTCCAATACTTGTTGACCACTTAAATCGTCAGATGCCACGGCCCAGACCAGGCAACCACCCCTTTTCGGCGTGGAGAAAGCCAGAGAAGGAGGAAAAGGTCCGGTCTAGAAGAAAGTCTCCAGCAAAATAACCTCACAAGAGCGGGTTTCGGCGCTGATAAGTGAGAACTCTGCGTAAATCAGGCAGATGAACTCCACCGCACAGTCGGAAAAAAAGTCTTGCCCTAGCGAAATTGTCGCATTACAAGAAGGCTCGATCCCGCCTCGACTTTGCAGGTTTTCGAGCTATCTCCGGTCTCTCTGTATGCCAACAACACGCCAAGTCGTTCAATCTCAAGACCCTCCCCCAAAAAAGTACGGATATTGCTTGCTTACTTCGAGAACCGGCCCCGACTTCCCGGCCATCGATCTTGCTCCCCGCGATCACCGTTACGTCACGTCGCTCTCGTGGGGGTGCACACGGGGGTGCATGCGAGGGGTTCATACGAGGGTTGCATCACGCATCACGCATCACGCATCACGCATCACGCCTGCCGTCGGGTCCGTGGGTTGGCGGTTCGACTTCAGTGGGCCATCGGTTTCAGCCTCAACGACTCGACATGTGGCTGTTTACTGTTTGGAACGGCGGCAACGGCAGAGAGTCCGACTTCCTGAAGAATGGCCTGTATGCGTCTCTGCAAAAGCCTGCGTCATGGCAAAGTTCGTGGCTACGGCCAGTGGCCTTTCATCGGTGGGGGGAATTGTGCAGTTCATAATAGCTTGGAATCACTCCTGGCGTATGGGAGGCACATATTTTTCAGCTGCCGAGCAACGCCAGGTGAGTGTCACTCCATTTTTAAACAGTAACTACCACTTCGTTTTGCAACTAATAGTCCGTGAGCTGGGCGAACTTGTGTAGGACTTGGCCTTTCGCAACACTTGGCAACGGGCCAAGTCCGATGTTGTGTGTGACTGGCAATAGACGCGGAATCAGCTCCGTGTTGCAGCCCGTGTCTGTCCTATTCGACGTGTGCGCATGCCCGTACTGGTAATAACTGCATGCGAACGCAACCCCAAGCCTCCCCCAACACCAGCACCCAGCCGTCACGAACTGTTCTAGACACGACCCACGGATATCGTACCTCCCAGCCCACATCCCAGCCTCAAATGCTGCCACATGAGTGAGTCAAAGGCAAACCGTCTGCCTTAATGACCACCCCAACAACCCACCGATCATCGACAAGCCCCGTCAAGCCCTCACCCGCAGGAGCCCACAAAGCAATCAAGGCGAGACGAGCAGCAGATATCGATGCGAGGCAGTGCTGCTACTTCATGGCCCCGCTGGGCGGCTTCTACGTACCTCTCTCGAGCCTACGACGACAGAGAACAGACGAAGCAGAGTCTGAGGACTTACAGGGGGGTGTGTGTTTACATCCGAGGACACCCGGGGGTACTTCGATAACAGGATACGGTACCCGAGGACACGACAGATACGGAAGAGCACTACGACGAATCCGGAACTTTGAGAAGCCTTCGACGAGCAGGACAAGTACCCAGTACACGCTGAAGGGGGGTCTCGACATGGCAAGACCCATACTTGCGCCACTCCTTGGCGGCATCAAGTTCGCATGCGGGGGCATTGGGCGTTCGAGGTGAGCCAGAGGCTTTCGACGAGCATGGAAAATTGGGAAAGACGCGGTGTCGTGGGTCCACTGCAAGACTCACACCTGAGCCACCGCCTTCGCGATATCGGATGCGCAGACGACCCGCCAAACGACTGACTCACTGAACGACGACATTTCAGGGTTTCTAGCTAACTCTTCAGGCTCTCCTAACCGATGTCGGTCTCTTGGATCGAGGTGAATTGCTCGGGCCGGTGCAAGCCGACTGTGACAAACGGACGCTGCGGAGAGGCCACTGGGCCAAGTGGTGCACCTTGTTTCCTGCTATCTCGTCGATTCTGTCGTGAAATCGCTGGTTGACGAAAGGGGTGAATTCTGCATGCCAGATGGTCCGAGCTGTTCATCCTGACCGAAATCTTTGACTTAAGAGTACAGCGTTGGGAGATTTGATACATTATCTGCGTTCTAACCGTGCAATTCTCAGGACGACAGCTGAGAAGTTCACGCAGTACTGGACAGATCAAAGTAGGGAAAAAAGCATGAAAACTGACGACTTCACGAGAGTTCTTACAGTAAAAGGCGTAATGGGTTTCGCGGAATTTCCTACGTAACATGTTTAGTAGTGGTGGTGTGGAGCCATGGCTTATGTGGCT